>JALPQI010013921.1:0-32119 GCA_025490895.1 Thaumatotibia leucotreta
TAGTTTAAGTGTGTTTGTTATGGATTAAGTAAAGTATACTTACACGGTGTTAAGTGATTATCTGATAATGAGTGTAGGTATACCTATAGATTCTATGAGGAACAAAATAGCAGACCGAAACCCATTCCAAGAACAAATTTACAAATTCATATAATAAATTATATACAGAGAATATTTTAATACTTCTAAATTTATTTTTAAGGATTGTTGTAATTGTTCATTTTACATATTATACATTTATGTAGGTATGTATTGATTAATTAGGATTAGATTTTCTATTCCCATTTTGCAAATACATACGTTTGTATATTGTATAGTGTATACGATGATCTGCCGAAGTGAGTTTAACACGAACTTACTTTCGCTCCATCCTGCTCGTACTCGTGTATTAGTGTGAACGAGAGAGTTAAGAAGTAACTTACGTAGACTTCGTTAAATTTACGGTTTCTGCTCATCAAAACATGAGTTCATAATACGAGACAGATAACGAAATAAAATTACTACTACTACCCCTTGGTGAGTACCAATATAACTACTCATGTCGTTGCGATACCTGCTAGTTTATGATGGTCCCATTTTATCCATTTATCGTGCTACGCATCACTTTCCCACTTTCATACTTGTTATAACGTGACGGCAACGACGACAAACGATTAGACGCGATACTATCATAATTAAGCAATATCATTGTTTAGAAACCTAAAAATATAAAAAACATTTGTAGTAGAAACCTAAAAATATAAAAGGAATTGACGCAATGGTGGTGTCGTAAGCTGCCTTATCTCTTCCAGTAGGTATTTGTCAAATTTGCGGGCAAGATTTTGTAGTTGGTAGTTGGGGGTGAGCGGATAACAAATTGCATCCCAATAATCAATCGAGAGCATTTTTAACCGACTTCAAAAAAAGGAGGAGGTTCTCAATTCGACTGAATTTTTTTTTTTTTTTTTGTTGTATGTTTGTTACCTGATATCTCCGAGAATAGTGAACCGATTCTAAAATTTCTTTTTGTGATCGAACGTGTATTACCCCGAGATGGTCCCATTGGCACCAAGTTGGGGTCTGATGATGGGATCCTGGAGAAATCGAGGGATCTCTTCAAATGTTATAGGTACATGTATGGCGCTTTTGGTAATTTTCATTCATTTACAAGAATTTGCATTCAGAAAGTAGGATTTGAGGAAACCAATGATGGAAACAAATCGGGAATCTTGGAGAAACCGGATGAAGTCGGTTTTTTTAATTTTTAATTTGGTGATTATTAGTTCGGAATATTACATTTCTCAACTTACATTTCGTTTTAAGTATAAGTGAAATAAAAATAAATGCAATACTCAGAAAAATCACTACCCTCTTTTAGTTTAGTAATGTGACCATAAATTGTGAAGAATTCGAAACATACCGAACCTTCTTCGCCTTGCATTGTCAGTTAACAAAAACATTAATAACATCAATCCTGTTACGCTAGTTAAAACCTTATTCAACGGTGATAAGAGCTCGGTAAAGGCAAAGGGATCTGTGCCATCAGTAAACCTTTACAATCTCCAATAATGAGTTAAAAACATCTGTTACTGTCGCCACATTTGGGAGTCTTACTTCAACCCAGACGGTTATGGACTTTCGATTTTATAACCATACTTTTATGGACAGATTATGCAAGCAACGAGAAAGATTAAAAGGATTTATAATTACTTTGGAATAAGAAGGGTTTCATAAGCTGCATAGGTGTCGGTGTATATGTGTAGGTACTAGTAAGTTGACTCGTTCAGAATCCCAAGCGTATCAAATTTAATTTTAGTGACATATTGAATACGATTAACGTGTAAGTTTTGAATTAAAATATTGCAAGCGTATAATGGGCATTTAATTGTAAAAATAATTACGTATTTTATCAGATCATTAAAGTATCGCGTCAATTATAATTACCGACATTGAATATTAATCCATCAGAGCGTTGTTAAGCAATTATTCAATAAACCTAGGTACGAATATGTCATTCACATTATATCCTTATCATGTAGATTGCAGCAATATTAAGGTATTTTTTTTTCACGGTACCTGTTTACGGATATTACCAAACATTCACATAATTAAGAAACTCGGATAAACTATTGCACTGTTTCTCAGTTTCTGTTTTTACATGCAAAACGTACCTATGTAGGTATTAAATATTATTATTAATTTACACTCAACTCATAAATTCTTTAAAGTCAAGTTACTTTAATAATTTGTAATTATGTATGCTTACCCTATACATATATTTAATTGTGGTATTAGTTCGTAACACAAATCGACAAAAAATATAACAAAAGATGTAAGGGTGCATTCAGAGCAAACGAGCATTCGCTATTCTATCCCCCACTCTACGAAATCAACGAATCACGTTTTGTGTATCGGTCGAATTTTGTAGAGTGGGGGGATAGAATAGCGAATGCTCGCTTGGTCTGATCTGAATGCACCTTAACGTGTTCACGTTTTATGACAAGTTCAGTAGTAATTAAATAAAAACATTCAACTATAAATAGACAATTGTTTTACTGCACATGCACATGGTGGCAAGGCGTCAGAAAGCCATTCAGTGTCTGTATTGGTCGCTTACCAAGCCACTTGGGGTTTCAGGGTAACGGCGACGTTGATTGACAGCCAACGCTTTCTGTAAGCTAATCTGCCATGAGAGATATTAACGGAGGCCGAGGTTGGGTGCTCTTACCCCACTGACGTGTGACCTTTGGATGTTTGCTCGTTTGAGGAGTTCCTTTGTGACGAGAGGGGTCATCGATAATTGGACGTTCGGTTAGGTGAATGTAGGTAGGTAATTGGAAGTAGTTTAATTGTAGCTATTGCGTGTTAATCACAGTCGAACGAGAATTAGTACGTTTCTTGAGGGGACAATTTCAAACGACATGATTAATGGTTACGTGTCCTAGTTTATGTTATAATTTGTAGCATGTAGGAATGATACACACACAAAACATACGTCACAAAGTATCTGTGGCTTAGTAGTACTATAACAGACTGCGTTAGTTAATCTCTAAGTTAAAATACCCTAAATACTAACAACATTATGAATCACCATCTTTTTAACTGTCCGCTCTTGTCGTTACGTACGACGGACACATGCAATGTATGTTGATAGCAATATTGAGAAATAGTGAGTTTATAGTGTCGCGTAAAATACGGGACGCTATTGAAATATGTCGCCATCCGAATTTTAAGCGTGATGCTGGTTGGTCAGTGCCACCACTGACCAACCAGCATCACGCCCACAGTGCCCACCAGTGAGGTGGTTGGAAAACGGTTTTGGGTGTTACGTCGCTGGATAATGTAGACGTCCTCTTATTAGCAAGTGATATAGTGAGTGTTGTGTGCAACCCCTTTTATGACAAAAGTAACACTAAGGGTAGATCTTTCCTTGCATCGCCCCCGCCACCACCGCCCGCGGCCAGTATCCGTTCTAGCAGGGCGCAGGCCCGCAGTACGCGTTGGGCTTTGGCCGAGGGTGCTCCGGACGAGGACCCTCTTAATGGGTCGAAACATGTCGAGCAATCATCGACTTAAATACGTGAGTAACCCGGTTCAATAATATTGTAATAGTGATCACGTAGTGATAGAGTTAAAAAAGTTCAATAGTATTTTACTATATATCTATGTCACGACACGAACCAAGCTTCAAGAGCTGTATGATAATTAAAAGAATGTACCTACCTACCTATCATTGATATGTAAAATGTACCTACCTATCATTGCGGCATGGTACTTTGAACGAGTGACACTTGCACTATGTCAAGTGATCTTCGATAATTGGGTAACCGTTTGCTAAAATATACATATAATCATCACAAAACCCACCTGTTTCACGTGCTTCCCGCAGAAAATGCCTCAAGTATTCTGATTAAATTTCGTACATACGATTTTATACCATGATACTCTTATTCAGAGACTAATTTCGTTGACCACGAGGATATCAGCGCCGTGTGTGCTACCAACGCTATTAATTCAAACGATTATAGATCTTATAGATTAAGGATGCCAGAATGTTGAGCGAATAAGTCGCGTGAGATGAAAGGTACAAGTTATAATCATAATTAACTTTAGCATCCGGCGTGGAAGCGACAGAGCACTTTGCTGAATTTCGGTGGCGGATATTGCCAAATTCCAATAACTTGGTAATGACGTCACGTCAAAATTATTCAACAAACCTGCAAAACTGTAAATGATCTTCTCTTACAATTACATTCAAGATAGAATCACAATGAATTCCTAAGTTAATTGAGGGCCTTAAGTTCTTAAAACAAAAAATTGCCTCGGTATTCCATTAGATTGTCTCCATCGCCGTATCGAAACAGTTTTTTTAGTACAGATGGTGCCTTTTTTAGCCTCTAGTGCGAGAAATGGGTCATTTTACGTCAGGCCCAAAACTTTGTAGGGCCATCTGTACTAAAAAACGTCGTACGAGACACGTGCAAAAAACTCCCTATCGGTCGTGTTTTAAAACATCGCCACTCGTTTCAAATTTCATGTTTTTCGCACTTGTGTCGTAATGATTGACTTAGAATCTTTGACAAATATTACTACACTTTCTACAATGTTATTTAAAACGTTACATCGACATTGTTCCCGAGTGGCAGAAATTGTGTGACTGTATAGTCAACCGACTGGAATCCTAGGCCACTAGCTGACGAACTGTTTCAAAGCGACGCCACAAAGCAAATTGTAAGAAATCACGTACTAGTTGTCATTGTGACATGGTCCTAGAGTGGCCCAGGGTTTCAATTGGTTGAGTGTACCTGGGTGGCTTAGACAAGTTGCCAATCGCTAACGCTTAATTGTCAATCGTAACCGAAAGGCGGTTAACTGACTTTGTCGCACTAATATAAAAGAGTGACAGAGAGGGAGAACTACGATACGCTACTAAGCGTTAGCGATTGGCAACTTGGCTAAGCATCCTGTATAGACCGAGATCGGTTACTGTTTTAAATAAAGTTTCTTAAAAAAAATACCCGTAGTCGGTTACCACGATAAATATGACTATAACGCTTGTGATCTGTTTTTTTATAGTTTTTATTTGAATCGAAATATCACAATCTGCAAATTCTAAGAGTTTTAATTTACAAGTATACCGCAATTTAATTCAAATATAAATTTTAATTAATATTTGAATTAAATTTCGGTAACTTCACTTAAATATGCAGAACTTTTAAGTTCAGTTTTATTGTGTATTTAAGTGAAGTTTTATTGCTGGTTTTATTTGATGAAAGCAACCATATAGGTGCAATAATGATCTCGATGAAGATTGCTTTTCTTAAACAGGAAGGAAAGATATAAGATCTGCTCGAGAGTTTATTAAGCAACCAAACAGCTGCTATTAGGTTAGGCAAATATTACCGGCGTATAAACAAGCTGCTACTGTTATGCACAATGTTTTCCACCATGTGGGACAGAATTAGGTTGAAAATATAATTTGAAGTTTAATTTGAAGCCGGTTGCTTTGGTGCAAGAAATTTCGGCCTCAAATGATCACAGTCATGAGGAAACGAAGAAGAAGAATAATTTGAAGAGTAGATTCATCATGAGAAAGAAGTATGTATTTAAATATCGAGGTATATAGCTGAATGAACATGACTCATACATACGAAATCTCTTTAATGAACTAAGATGTTAGATTTGCTAGGTAACAGCAAGTCTTGTATACGTATAACAAAAATATACGTTGTAATATGGTCATAAATTTTGTATGTCATCATATGTTATCATGCTCTGCAGCCCTAATACTCGTAGCTTGGAAAATTTTAATTTTTGGGAAATTCTATGCGATTATTCTGTCACACCAATCAAGTCATTACCATTCCCAAATTATTGACGAACTGCGTATAAATAGTGGAGTCATTTTCGGTTATCTTATAACAGACGCATGTTTATCTGCTATTCTGGCATAATAGTATCGTTTGCTTTTATAAGACAAAAAAATAAGTGGTGATGGTAATGAACAATAAAAACGCGTAAAAAAATCGCATAGAAACACCCTTTTAAGGTGTGTGTGATTGTCAAATGGGTAAAAAAAAGACAGTGCAATTTAAAATTACCTCGTCTTTTGTACAAGTAGTTATATCTGTTTCATATAGTGCTTTGGCGATAGATGTACAATGAATATGAGGAAAAATACACAGTTCCTTAAAAAAAGCTTCTAATTTCCAAGGCGGGCGCAGCGACAGGGCGCGGAAATTGAAATCTCCGCGGCCGACAGCTGATTGACGTCCACTCCGGCGCAATGTCTTGCTGCTCATTTATTTTGGTAGTTTTTGGGCTTATAGTCTATGCGCTTTGGCTGCCAATAGCAACGATGACATGCAGAGCTTAATTGTTAATTACAACGAATGGCTATACTACTTTATGAATTTATTATTCGGATTCATATTTAGGACAAAATATTATATTGGAGTGACGCATTTGCTGTCAGGGCACGGCTTAGAATCCTAGAAACCAACTTGTATGAATGTGAACGGACACATGCGATGGTGGCAGTGTATGTATTTTTACCTACCAATACAGAATAGTATTTAAATTCGCTCGATATACTTAAGCGTGGCTTCTTATTTGAAAACTGATAACGACAAGATGCAGCAGGTAAATACCTGACTACAAGTGAACTAATGTACATAAAATCAAAACATGGGTGTAATTATTGACTAACAATTTATTATCTCCTTAAAATACATAGTTCTAGTTTTTTTTATTGTTAGTTATAAGTAGTTAATTTTATTTTAGTTTTTCTAATGTACCTAAATACTATAGATTTGGAGAGCCTAGGTCTCCATAATAGTCGCGCTTGCTTGATAATGGAGCCCTAGGCTCTCCGATATATGTCGCGCATAGTGACTATAATACTTGTGAGTTTAACTATATTTATAGTTATTATGTCTCACGAAAGTTTAAATTCAATGTAAATACTCGTTGTAACAACAAAAGCGAACCTCGTTCAACATAATACATCAATACAAATATTAAATGAGCAGTTTAAATTGATACGGTTTTTTGGACTTAAATACTTACTTATGTATTCACTCGACAATTAAACAACGAACACCTACATAAAATAATTAATAACCAATAATATTTTAATGAGAATCTGTTATAGACGTCATTTACACATTGACATTTAAACCGATAATTAAAAACGACTACAAGCTACCTACTAGTAGAATATTAAGATGTATTGAATGTATTAAAGCACCCCGATCTCAAAGGAACCCTTACCAACCCCCGTGAAAACTTAAGACGTATTTATGGGTGCCCATCGTCGATAACGAGTGACACCTATCAGTCGTTCCGCCGCAATCTGTCCGCTGATCAATCACCGATGCCATTGGACAAGCAATTTTAGCTGTGTTTGAAGTTGTGTTGAAAGTTGTTTCTATTTATTTGCAGCCTGCCTTTTTAGGGTGCCGTAGTAAACAAGGAACCCTTATAGTTTCGTTATGTCCATCTGTCTGTCTGTCCGCATTAGCCCAGTTACCGTTAGTAGGTACTAGAAAGGACCATGCCCAACTTTGTATGGAACTTTGCCCCAAAGTCAACACAGCTTAGTGTTACATCGTTGAATACGTCTTTAAATCTACTTCATTTCATTCTATGGGTACCAAAATGAATTCCATTGCAGAACTGAGATATTCACATGTTAGCGTAAACACAATCTATCAGAAAATGGGTTATTTAGATAATACTGCTTAATCATTAGGATAACGAAGTGTGCAAAAAAATGTGGCAAATAATAGGTTTTATTTACACAATTGGCCGTGTGGTGACGGCAGTAAGAATACATTTGTCACCACCCCAACTCCTCCTGCGGGTGTCGTCGACTAAGGGATTGAAGTGTCACTGACCACTATTTGATAAAAAATTGGAGCAGCGTCATGATAGTGGACACATTACTGCGATCGCCAATCCGCTTACCCAGCGTGGCGATTATGGGCATTTACCTCCTAATGCTCTATACGCATAGTTAATAGGTGAGGCCTACGTCCAGCAGTGGACGATCATTGAGCAAATAAATTATAATTATTATTATTATTATTATTATTATATAGGCTGATGATGATGATGACACAATTACTTGTCCTAAATACCCAGCACAGTTATTATTTATAATATAACTATCTTCTGTTTTCACAGGTCGTGCCTATTCACGCTGACAAATATACGATATAAATATCTAACTTCTGCAATGGAATCCGATTTCGTGCCCACGGAATGAAACAAAGTAGATTTAAAGACCTATTTAATGACCCGATTCTCATGTCTGTTGGTTTTGGGGCAATTTTGACGCATGGTCCTTTAAACAAAAAAAATATATTTAAAAATAAAAATATTTCGAACCCAATCCATTCAGCAGTTTTTAAACAACTACGAAATCCTATACTGAGCGTGGTCCGACATGCTCTGACCGGTTTTTACTTTATGAGTTGAATGTGCAAATGGGTGCCTTTGGTGGCCTTTGTATCAAAACAGGGTTCCAAAATCAAGGAAATAAGAATTTTGTAATAGTTTTTGGAATTTATATCCGGTGTAACATCCCAGACAAACATCAACAAGGCTGTTTTAATATTATGTATACTAGTGACCTGCCCCGGTTTCGTACGGGTACAATACTGATACTAAAACCTTCTTGAATCACTCGATTAAAAACACTTCAAATTTTACAAATTTGCATAATTTTACAGATTTAAGCATACATAGGGACGGACAAACAGCGACAATTACTTCGTTTTATACTATGTTGAGATGAATAAATATGTAAGGTCTTTTAGGCAAACATGATTCAAGGATCGCAGGTCGCAGGTTACCGCTACCCGTCGACAGATGGCTCTGTCAGTCTCAAAACGGCGCTAGCGCACGCGTGCGTATCCAATGGCAGTTCATTCATTTCATTCACCGTCACCAGTATTAAACCGTTATAAGTCTAAACGATTACCTTTTCTAATGTAAACCTTATGAATGTCCCATTAAGTCTAAAATGTAAAATGCTGCTGTACAAGTTGATATTACTTTTTCTTAGTTTTTTATTCCCTCCGCCCAATTCCGTTTTTATATCCGAGCATAATCGACAAAGGAGCCGTTTGGTTCCGAACTAAAGATGTTCTCTATAGAAGAAAAAGTTTTACAGTTAGAAGATGCTATTATAAAGGTTTTTGTATTGGAAATAGAGATGTTAGTGCATTAGTAGATTGTGCGTGAAATTGGAATGTGATGCATGTTTCCAATTCCCAAGGCATTGTGCAATAATTGAACATGTTTGTACCTATGTACCTTATTATATCAGATCTGTATGAAAAATATTATGAATACATACAATCGGATTTTTGTCTGTAAAAGAATATACACTATAAATATACCTATAGTGTATACTATACATGTATAGTATAATAGTACCTATACAGGGTGTTACACGAGCCACTCATAACCTTGAACGGGGTGATTTAGTAGGCTATACTAAACAACTTTTACTATGGGGCCAACCACGAAATCTTAAACGCTTTTTCATACATTTTAACCGATGATCACGACTTTTTGTATGAAAGAGCTCAATTTTTTTTGAGATTTCTGGGTTAGCTCCATACTTCCATAGTAAAAGTTGTTCAGTATAACCTACCAAATCACCCCGTTTAAAGTTTTTTTAGTTATACAGTATAATGGAATGGTATAATTAGGAAACGCTTGGTGCGACAGTATGTACGCCGCGTGATAGACTATCTGTCCCTCTTTCATTAATAAAGTCAGTAGAAGACGAGAAGTCTATCTCGCCTCGCGGCGAGATACTGTCGCACCAATCATGTGCTAAGTCTATAGGTCTACTATTGTCCAATAGTGTAATAGCAATTATATTACGTATTTAATAGCGTATAAGTAATGATAATGTTGTAATCTATTATAGACCTTCCCGGCTTAAGCTCATCAATCAATAATAATATTGATAAAAGCTTAAGCCCTCCCGAATATGATAATAAGCCGCATTACATATTCACCTCTCCATTGTTCTGGAAAATCGAAAAATAGTTCCTAATAACAGCACCACACCAGTTAAGCAGTTACGAGTATATATTCGAAACATAAATACACGTACTCCCACTGGTAACGTAACCATTAAAATATAAATTTTAATAAGAAAGTACCAATTCGTCCAAATTCTTTAACACCTGTCAGCTCCCAACGCCCCAACGGCTTCGAGTGTAAATAATTCCATACGATTTTAACAATTCTACATAGAGTGAAAAAGAATGGAGAATTCCAAACGCGACCCGTTTTTAAATGTCCTATAATCGTTAAGGAAGAATGCTACTGTTTTAGAATCAGACGATGAATTCGATGTCAATGAACTCTGTTGAAGCCCCGGAACTCCTAGTCTCATAATATGAGATAATTCCAAATTATCTTAATGATTGATGTGTTGTTTCGCTCTAGTGCAACATGCATGCATGACCTCTCCATTACACATTTAAGAATAGGACCCGAAGAGGCAAATTACGATAAATGAATAGCGAGACATATTATGTATTAGGCCTGCAGGAATTTTGAAACAAACGAAATTTTGACAAATGAAATTAAATAAACATTCCAAGAATCACAACTCGAATAATCAAATCACTTTCTACCTACTCACATAAATTTACTACACATTTAATATCATAGCCCAACGAGGCTAATAACTATTAATTATTAGCGTCACACAAGGTACAGTACAGTGATTAGTTAATTAGTCGTTTATTAAATTTGCTGACTGGTTTGTAACAAAATTATAACGTTGACAATAAAAAATCAAAGTCAATGTCAATGAGAAGCTTGATTGTCAAAATTATGGTAGGTCTTACAAGCTTCTTTTACGTAATCGTGGTATGTAAATGAATATTGACTTCCAAAGATAAGAGAGCTGTACAACTATATAGTTTCGCATTTCGCAACTAAAAATTAAGATCGACGTCGGATCTTCTGCATTTCTCTTGCAAAATTGCAAAACCTTGTTGGCAATATAGTGGAATATATGGGCATCAATCCGAAACGCGGTGCTACGTAACTCCACTAAAAGTGGCAGTTGGGAAAATTTATAACCAACAATACTCGCGTAAGAGTTTCGCAATAAACTGAACAAAAAAGCCATAAGCCAGACCTCGGGTCCTTTAAAACCAATTTGTCCCAAGTTTACGACCCCGGTTAACGCATCAAACAATGAGTGAAAGTATTGTGCTTTTTAAGTTTGATCGTTTACCTAACCATAACTCTTTTATTGGCCACCATAAAATTTGTATCCCATTTTAGAAAAAAACCTCGACCGCAACGAATCCCTTCATTATAGGATGTTCGTAAATAACGTAATATTAGGTTTATAGATAATTATGATAGAAAGGAATACTTGGAGCATATGCTGTAATGGCCTCGGCAATTAGGGTACTGTGTTTTTGTCTCTGGTGACATTGTGTTTCTGGGAAACTTTGTTTGTTCAAAACACGTGGGAGTTCCGCCGCGTTGTCTTTTCAGCGCCGTTTGGATGCATGTGTCGACCCCGGGTTAAATTAACCGGAAACTTAAGGGGAAATAGTTAAGATGCCGTGCAGGTCTGTTGCAGTCACTCAGAAAGTTAAGCATGCCACCCCTGTTTACAAACGTTTAAAATAACCTGTCTCGAGAAGGAAAAAAAAAACAAACGGAACTTTACAAAACGAGATGATTATTCAAATGTATGCTCAAGCGAGAAAAAGTAACTTTGAAACTTGCAATGCATCTCATTAGATCACTTGTCACTTGACATAACAATACAAGAACACGTTCTGGTTCCATCCAGTGGCAAACAATATAATCGATTTTGAATATCATCATAACATTCAATAACAGAGATCCGGAGATAGAAGGGACAAAATTCAAGGCTTGTAAAAAAAAGAAGCACATATTGGACTGTAAAGATGTAAATTACGTAAAAACTGAATATAAACGCGTTTAGAGTATCTTTTGATAGTATAATGGGGACGTGCGTGCTGTGGACGCGGCTCGACGGATCGCGCGGGTGGTCCGGCCGCGGTCGCACTATTTAAATATTTCTTTTTATTATTTGCCAGCACTATTTGTTGATTAATGTTTGTTTAACACGAAGGTGTCGTACAACAAGGTGTGATTTGTTGGTCGTTTATAGGCTATCAATTTCAGTGCCATCGCTTCGCTTTAAAAAAACAGAGAATTAGTTGATATCAGTATTTAAAGAATTTATGTTGTAGGACCAAAATAATACAGATTTAGGTCTTGTCAATATGCAAGAATGTCCTTCCTTATATTTATTTATATCTTAGCATATATGTATTATGTAAGCTCAATTAAAATTAGTATTAGGTACATTTGAAACAAGTCATATCCCAAAGAAAAAGGACCAAGTTCACCAACGTTCGACGTGGGATTTGAACGCACAGTCTGAGCCCTCGCGGCTAATGCCTGAACCCTTCGGCCACTCGGTCTCAGTGGAAAGAGTCAACTTTCTCAGTTATATGAAATCTTTGAGAATGGTTTGCTGCCTTAGACTTTTACCTAGACCTTAGACCTTTGACTTTTAGTATTAGGTATATAATCAAAAGGAAAATTTATTCCGAAAACATTGCAGCACAAACAACAAAGGCATTATTTAAACAGAATTAATCATTAGCTAATGTATTTACAACGAACATGCCTACGTGTTTATCGTCTACAATTGTTCCATTCAGTCCCTTTAGGTCTTAATTGAACAAATCATCGTCAATTTAACCGCGAGCGCTCAAGTTATGTCTAAATGAAATAATGCTGTTTACCACGCGCTCATTAGTAGTCTTATCTCTTTAGTGATAAGAAAAGCGGGGTAGTTTTACTTGATTACTGTTCACCCTTACATGTATTAATGTTTGCGTAATATTAGGATTTACATTATATAGGTTTGTACTTGCTCCTTTAATACTATTTACATTAAATTTAACACTAAAGTTAATTATGCGATTAAAAAAAAAAACAAATTGTTTCATCATTAAATTTTCAAGAGCGCGGTAGAAAATAACAATTTGTAAAGCAATCTTTATCAACATAATTTACGTATACGTTTTTTGTCGTCTCAAGCAGTTTTCCTTGTTGCAAAATATTTGTGCTTTAAACAGAGATTATATAAGTACAATCGCCATCAGATGTTCAAAAATATCTACCATTGTGACAATAAAGACGTATTTAGATATTTTTTAACGCTTCGGATGCTACAATACCTATATCTGATGGCGACTGTACTGTACTATACGCGAGGTAGTCAAAAATACCCACTGTTATGAATATTCATTTTATAATAAAACCGAACAACTGAAATGCGGAAAGGTTTTCCCTAGAAATGCATAAATCCAACTATGTATCAATTTTAATGTTATTGCAAAGAACATTAAATTTATTACACGTAGTCCAATTATAATTCGAATGGAAGACGCCAAAGTACATCAAGTTGGTAGCAGAAATGACGGAAACTTTAATTGTCATATTTCTATTATTTTGTAATTATTAACTATTTTGTAAGCACGGGCCGGTTGTTTTATAATTACGTCCCTATAAAATATGAAACATATTTTGAAGCATAATCACAAAAGTATTACAAATAATGTAGGTACTAAGGTAGTCATTGTTACCTATTAAATCCAAAGATACTTTTGTATATAGCTAAGCTGTTTAAATAGCCAAAAGAAATTTTGAAAAATATTGGAGTGTATCGTTTTATTTTGAGTGAGTCGGTACTACAGGATTTATTAGTAAAGGGAGAAATAGGATTATTACCGCAAAAATATGTAGGTAGGTACATAGGTAATAAAATTACAAAGTAGATATATTATAAAGTAATCCTATGTACCTTAAAGAATTACGAATAGGAATAGGTTACTACAGCGATTGTTCGAACTGACTTATTTTTTTAATGTTCTTATTAATCATATTGTCACTTTTCAAGCCTTATGAATGTGATACATAGCTGTCTATTTGTTATTCATTTCAGTTAGTTGAAAAATAAATATTTGTTCACACTGTTTAGGTACATAATAAGTTCAATAGATTTCTATATTATACTTTTTTTGCATCCGATTTCCATTACTTCATAGTGTATTTACTCACATAGAATAAGTACATATTTACATTTAATATCCATATCAAAAAAATTGTGCTACATATAATCTGATTCGCAAATAAAAAGTTGTTTTTATTTAGATAAATAAGGTTTGTTCGGTGTTGCTCTACAGTAGCGGCATCGTAAGAAGTCGTTTTTGACAGCTCACAATAGTGTTGTGAAACGCTCGATTTTACCGTCGTAAAATTTTCAGTCAAGTGCGAAAGGGCGTTAGATCTGGTACTTGCCATTGAAAAAGTTTAATTAAAAAAGTGTTAGGTAATCCGAATTAAAAGTGTTTGGTAATCTTACTTAGAATCATTAGCAGGCAGCGAAACTTTGGAGCCGGTGACGTCATAATGACGTAAAGTCGCATTTAGGTAAGATGTTTTATAGGACGGATAGGACGTGACCTCTATAAGCAAAATTCATAGCAAACCACTCCCAACCCACGTTGGCAAACTTGCGTGCTGCTAGCTCAGAGTGCAATGTAGATATGCCAAATAGAGAAATGCCGTAAATACAGTATATACACTCACTAAAACCATTTATTAAAATCAGAGCACATCTAGGTGATAAATAACGTAGTGGTATATAAATTATTATTCTACGAAAAATAAAATTATACGTGATTTTATAATTGAATTTGTAATTATTATGTGCTTACTATTATTTTAACATAATTTTATTTTTTTATTTATTTTTATGATGTAACTAGTAAGTGATTTGGTGTTAATACTAGCTTATGTGAATAAATACATTGAATTGAATAACAATTATGACATTTATCTGGTTGTCAAGTTCCACACAGTCTGTAAAGCCGCGTATCCACCGGGCACACGGGCTCGCGAGGACCTGTCGAAACCATGACAAACTTTTAGAAAATATGTGCGTACCTACTATTATAGCAATTATTCGTACCTCCATAAAAAAAGGTTTACTAATTTATTTCGATTGACGTATCGGTAAATTGCACCAACAGCAGTAACATCACTATTCCGTTCAGGCAACAATGAAGTTTGACATTTGCTCCATTATACCAACTGTCAAATTTTTACAGAACTTCATGTGCAAACAAACGTCAAAAACGACTTCTTACGATGCCTCTACTGTAGTTTTTGGTGTGATGCTAGGTATAATACGTAACTACTACAAAACGAGGAAGATATGCAAGTAATACCCTGACATAATCCAGACTTACCTAGATATATTTTGGTATCGCTAGACTACCTAGGTAGTACATCACTATAGGTACAAGTGCAAAAAAAAGTTCAAAAAGAGTTGATAAGTTAAAATACTACCGTAGGGAGTATTTTAAATAAACAAGTGTTACGAATCTCATTTTCGAACGTATACATATCGTACGATCCGTATGTACGACGTTTTTCAGTAAGTACAGCTGGCCGTCCGAAGTTTCGATCCGACAAGAAATTAACCACTTCTCGCACTAATTCGTAAAAAGCACCATCTGTGCTGAAAATGTAATTTTCAAATCAATCGTCCCGAATGTCGAAGCAAGCGTTGTATTGGTTTTCGTCAGTGACGTTCCAATAAGACTGTATTGAAGGGAGCATTGTGTGTGGTGTCAGGTTCACTGACTTCGGTTATTGTGAGTCCGTCTTGACGGATTAAATTTCTTCTAAGATGAGTTGATTTGTAAGGACTTCGTTTGTTTGAAATCTATTTTTGTGTTTATAGTTTTATCTTAGTGATTGAAAAAATTACCTGAAAATTGTTTGTTAATTCAACTTTGTATTTTTGTACCTATTTGATTCTTATAAATTCTTTGTCAAATGAGTCAAACGACATTATGTAGTTCTAACTACATAATGTCGTTTTTTCATGTGATATCATTTAATATTTAGTTAAACTACTTTTGAAATTGTCCAGCAGCTTAGTATGACATGGGAATTAAAATCCCTTATTGGTATTTTGTCTTATTTCACCGATAGTATAAGAAAAATCTTCACTAGAAATTATGAACTCTTTAGTTTATTGTAGTAACACTTTAGACTTGTTTATTGTAGCAACATGTAAACATTCCGCATAATCTTAATTTTCCACATTAACCTTTATTGCAATGAAGCGCCATCAACACCCGGCCATAATCCTCGAAAAGACCAAATGCAAATGCACCCGCATAATTAACTCGCCACACAAAATATTGACGCAACCACCCACCCAAAGAACCACACGTGAAAAGCTTATACCGCAGCGATTTACAAAGTTCCGCACCAAAACATAAACTTACGTTGATCGAAGAAGCACCTATCCAGACCATTCATAACGTGGCGCACGGCCGCATAGTGCACAACACTGTCTCACTAACTATACGTCACACAAAACAAATCACAACGTTCCCACTCGGTCACTGCACAACGTTAGGGCGGGTGCTGTACACACTGGCATAAAGTTTTAGTACGTGTTGCCGGTTCCACGGTCGGCGCGCGACTGACTGCGCGCGGCGCCTCGAGGAGAGGGGGGTGCGATTGCGGGAGGGGGTGCGTGCGTTCGGAATTCACTTCCCACGTGCTCAACTCCCGTCCTTTTCTTGCAGGACGGGTTAGCTTTTTAAACGCATCGATACGGGCCCATGTAACCTTGTTTATGCACCGCTAATAATAAACACGCGAATGACGCTTCAAAGTGCATTTGTTTTGTTATTTTTTTAGCTAAGTAGTGAGTTGGGATGTTTGTTCGCGCTTCCGGTACGCTTTGCTCGACTATTTCCGGTCGGAAAGTTTTGGAACTCTTAGCTTCGACAATAAATCTAATAAATCGAGCTGAGATGTTTGAACTGATATTTTATCAAGTTGCAACGAGCTTACATGATATTTTGGCTGCTTCGGAAATATATAGAAACTTATATCCCAATTGCTTACATCTGTTTTTACGTATTAAAGTAGCGGCATCGTAAGAAGTCGTTTTTGACAGCTCACAATAGTGTTGTGAAACGCTCGATTTTACCGTCGTAAAATTTTCAGTCAAGTGCGAAAGGGCGTTAGATCTGGTACTTGCCATTGAAAAAGTTTAATTAAAAAAGTGTTAGGTAATCCGAATTAAAAAAGTGTTTGGTAATCTTACTTAGAATCATTAGCAGGCAGCGAAACTTTGGAGCCGGTGACGTCATAATGACGTAAAGTCGCATTTAGGTAAGATGTTTTATAGGACGGATAAGACGTGACCTCTATAAGCAAAATTCATAGCAAACCACTCCCAACGTTGTCCCACGTTGGCAAACTTGCGTGCTGCTAGCTCAGAGTGCAATGTAGATATCGACGCTGGAAAGGAGAAATTGGATAAGCGACACTTTTGAAGATATTGAGTTAAATACACCGTTAGAATCGGCAAATTTTTCTGCGTCGAATGAGCTAGGTTTCGTATCCATCCGACTATGTTTGTGTCGCTTATCCCATCGGTGATTTAGAGAACTTTCGACCATTTTTTATTACTAAACGACTTGGTTTTTGACAACTTTTAGGAAAATGGAGATTAGATAAAATATAATTCAACATAATTAATCTTGGATTATTTTACCTATTCGTCATGACAGGTAAAATTTTACTTGGATATTTTTTCCGTGTAACAACTAATCTTCACTTGTGGATTAGCTATTTCTTCCTGACTGTATGATATGTTCTCATGTCGTTTGGACAATTTTACCTTTATCTGAATTTAAAATTTAAGACGGTTAGACAATATTACTTGACATGATATCTGAACTATTATTGGCGTTTAACCATTTTTATCTACATTTATTTATGAACCATTCCCTTCACTTATCCCTTTTTACTACTTACCTACTTTTTGGAATAAAGTTATAAAAATACCTAAAACCATGTTTTTCTTTTTTCACGTGTAAGTAAATTCGTTTACTAGTCACGGAATGTTACTCATGTAATTAAAATGACTGACTATGAAGTTTAAAATAGTTTCTCATTTTAAATATGTGGATATTACTTAATGATATATTTATGCTATTTTATCTATTTATATATTTTTACCCGAATATAAAATAAGCCACTTCGGCAGCTAGATAATTTTGACATGATGAATTTGTTATGTAAGTCTCGGGTGGACCTTTTTACCTTCCTTATTTCTTATACAATGTGTTGGTTAGATAATTTTACTTGAATCAATTTTTCCGACCATTTTGCTTAAGCGACAGTAAATCCTTAAATAACACTTGAATGCGTTAAATTATTATAACATCACAAAGAAAACATATTTAGGTCCATAAATAATGCTTCAATTATTTGATTTCGCCTTCTAGTTAATTTTAATGATTTTTTTTCGTAAAACTCTGCGGTTTTTTGCCTCTCCTGTAAAGTATGCACTGTGTCGCTTATCCAATTTCTCCTTTCCAGCGTCGATATGCCAAATAGAGAAATGCCGTATATACAGTATATAAACTCACTAAAACCATTTATTAAAATCAGAGCACATCTAGGTGATAAATAATGTAGTGGTATATAAATTATTATTCTACGAAAAATAAAATTATACGTGATTTTATAATTGAATTTGTAATTATTATGTGCTTACTATTATTTTAACATAATTTTAATTTTTTATTTATTTTTATGATGTAACTAGTACGTGATTTGGTGTTAATACTAGCTTATGTGAATAAATACATTGAATTGAATAACAATTATGACATTTATCTGGTTGTCAAGTTCCACACAGTCTGTAACGCCGCGTATCCACCGGGCACACGGGCTCGCGAGGACCTGTCGAAACCATGACAAACTTTTAGAAAATATGTGCGTACCTACTATTATAGCAATTATTCGTACCTCCATAAAAAAAGGTTTACTTATTTATTTCGATTGACGTATCAGTAAATTGCAGCAACAGCAGTAACATCACTATTCCGTTCAGGCAACAATGAAGTTTGACATTTGCTCCATTATACCAACTGTCAAATTTTTACAGAACTTCATGTGCAAACAAACGTCAAAAACGACTTCTTACGATGCCTCTACTTTAGTTACGTGCAGGTCCCTATTCTAATAAATACTCATTCGTTTATGATGTTTCTAGCCACTGGCTACGATAACAACAAGAATAGCAACCTACCACTAAGTGGCTGTTAAAGTGCACAATATGCATATTGACATAAAAGCGCTTCAAGAAAATTCATTTTACATAGCGCTCAATAAATTGAATGTCATTGAGCTATTTCCCTACTGTTTTATGTGAACTTTAAGATACCTACCTACTTAATTTAAGTATACATTTAGCTACGCCCATTGGGTACTATTTTATTGGTGTTGCTTGTATTTCATACAATACCTAGTACGCATACATACTATTTAATAAAATATTAGCACGTACTCTTGGGTTTACCTATTTAGTTAACTTTTTTGTTGTGTCCTATCATTAGCGTTTTGAGTACACCACTAATTCCAGAAAGCATTACTTAAAATTCCTAGATAAAACAACAAAACTTTAATACGTTAGTCTATTTAGGGTGGTCCACCTTATCGGATTCTCAGTCATCGCTTATTCCTGGTGCTGGCTAAAGTTAGAATTCCAGTGACTAATGCGATGGAATTGATGCCGTATTTTTAAGCATAAGTACCTTGCTGTCTTTGAAATGTGACAGACCCGATGTAAAATCCCCTGTAATATTCTTCAACTTCATCAGCCTATCTCAGTCCACTGCTGGACGTAGGCCTCTCCTATTAACTATACTATGCGTGTAGACGCATTTGGAGGTAAATGCCCATAATCGCCACGCCGGGCAAACGGATTGGCGATCGCAGTAATGTGTACACTATGATGACTATGCTGCCCATCATCAATCTTGTATCAAAGGATGGTCAGTGACACTTTAATATAGGTACTCAGCGATAAACTACGAAAAATTCAATGATAATGATTAAACCCGTTTTTTTATAAACGTCTCTTAATTTAGTGTACCGATTATCGTCGATTGTCTTATCAATATGTCTATAAGAAAGAAAAGGACAACCGATAAATAGTCATGGGTTTGCTAACTTAGGATGTAACGTGTTTATGTTCAAATGAATATAAAATAATAAAATATTACCTACTAATTTTCTTTACGAAATAAATATCCACCGAGTTAAAAGCAGAACCAAATATTTGTTGCAATCTGATTTTGCAAATTCATTTTGCAAGTCTATGACAAATTAGAAAAAAATTTCGAACTAATCACTTGATTTTGATAAAATACTTACTAATAAAATTGTTTTGCAGTAAACGCGTTAAGATATGCACCCAGAATGTGAATCTCTACAAAACTTGCCACCAACCAAAATAATTCTAAAGATACCGAAAAAGCGGTGGATTTCCTGGAGTAAGATGTAAAGTGTATGATGGAAAATAGTGAAGGAGACGGCCAAGAAAAATAAATAAATAAATATGTCCCGAAGACTGTCGGTTCCATATTAGGCAGGGTCAGTATATTCCAATGGCCAGGAAACTATTTGCTTGACGAAATTGTTACATAGCTAACATTTTCGTTGAATTTACTAAGCAAATAGTTACTTACTTACTACCTACTGAATTTCAGATAGGTACTTACATTGGTACATAATTTTAGTTGCCCAAGGCATAAGCCTACAATATTATAGGAGCCTTGTTTAATAAAATTAACATTATCACGTACCTACCTACATATTTGAGAAAAAAACAAAATCATGATTCCCGTGCTCCACTGCAGGATTAAATTAATTCAATTAATTTTAGATTTTTTGTGCAGTTTTAATAACAGGTACAAAAATGTTCACCGGATACTCATTAAGGCCGCTGTTATGAATTGCACACAAAAAGCTAAATTATAACACATTTATAACATTCTGACACTTCTGTTTATTAATGAAGATTAAGGTTATGTGTTTGAGGTTAGCCGATTGCGTTGCCTTGGTTA
This sequence comes from Thaumatotibia leucotreta, assembly GCA_025490895.1. Taxonomy (NCBI): domain Eukaryota; kingdom Metazoa; phylum Arthropoda; class Insecta; order Lepidoptera; family Tortricidae; genus Thaumatotibia; species Thaumatotibia leucotreta. Next base: position 21,030 of record JALPQI010013921.1, read on the forward strand.
ATTTGTGTTACGCCGTTAACAATTGTTTTTATGTTATACTTCGCCGTACTTGTATATTTTAGAGCGCTTTATGCATTTGTTGAGAGATCGAATAATCACTAATAATTATTTAGACAGAGTGACTACTACTCGATTCGTAACGTCACGCCGAGAACGTCAGGACATTATTAAAACTAATTAGGTATTCGCGATTACTGATTGTTTTTAAAATATGAGTGATGGTTGTGAAGATTTAAATCAATATAATGTTTTGGTTTATCGAGTATTTGCTAAGAGTGAGGTTAATAATTTAATAGTACTAAAACTGCTATGTACTTAATTGAAAATTATCACAATATACAGGGTGTGGCCTGTAACAGGAGCAAAAAATCAAATGGAAGACTCCTCTGACTGCCTCTAGTTATTCGCAAAAGGTCCCAGTGTTTTAAAGTTATCCATTAAGGAGAAACAGTATGTTGAAGTTACGACCTATGAGTGATGTATCTAGGTATCACAACATTGTACCTTATTAATGATTAAACATATTGGTAGTTCAGTGGACATAAAACTAAATGAGCAAAAAAGTTTTTTTGAACTCATGGCTTTCTAACTGGTTTAGCAAAAAAAAAATTTTTTTTTTGTGTTACACCGATTTAACTTTTTTGGTATAAGTCGACTGCAGTAAAACTACATAAAAAAAAGGAAAAAAAAGTTTTTTTTTTGCAAAAATTTTTTTTTTTAAGTTTTATCTATTAAATTATGACTATTTATTGGGTTATTAGTGTACCGTTTAATTTTTTGCTCCTATTACAGGCCACACCCTGTATAGTAAACCCGCTAGGTACTAACACAAAAGCTAAACATACCTAATAAGTAGCTACCGTATCTATGGATGCCTACCATTCCACTGGATTCATACACGCATTGCCGACCCCAAATAATAAGTTGGTATCTAACATTTATACCTATATCACAACAAAAGTTCAAATAACCTTTATACTACTTTTTTGATCTATTAAATAATGTCCCTACCGCACACTCCGACATAAGTATTCAATTTTCTTACGATTATATAAAATTTAATATTTTCTTCGGTTACTGCGATACTTAATTATGAAATAAAACTATGAACACGGATTAAACGCCTATATTAATTAATTACATCCCAACTCTAGACGTTTCGAACACTTTGCAGGGTCACGGGACGGGAGTCGATGTAAGTAATCCGTGCTCATACTTTTATTACATATCCAAATCATATTTATAAAATTAGATATTAACATATTTAAAAAAGTCCAGATATGTTAGGTACTCTTTATAGTTTCAGACGATTCAACAAACTGTGAAAACAAAGCAATTTTAAGCGATTGTTTTTATCATTTAAGCTACGTAATCAAAATTGTTGATGTCGCTTAAAATGTAGTTAAGTAAGTTGTCTTGTTATTTATTTGATGCACTAAATATATCTTTTATGCAATTTACATGTCATTTTAATGTATTTATACTAAGCCGCCGCAGCCGGGCCTAATGACATAAACAAACTTTCTTATAATTATATTATTCAAAGACATTTATTTAAAGCACTCCTGGCTACACCACTACGCGCTGCTAGAATTCATCTGTTCCTCTTGGGGCCTTTATTCAACCTGTCGTGGGTACTATGTGTACAAAATTCAGACAAAAATTAAAGTCTTCATATTTTTTAGTATTCAAAATAAAGTACACAATCTTGACGTGTCTTTTTATAATATTAAAATACTCTAATCTAATCTTAAAATAAATTTATGCTAATTAATTGATACCAATTATGTATTTATTAATTAATTCAAAATAATCGAGAATGACTTCTTATTGTTAAATATTTTGCTATGACTTCATTCTGCAATGTTGTTTTTTAATAAAAATACATTCTCAGCTTGTTTATCTATTTCTAATTCTCAATTTTTTTTACTATAGTTAACATGTATTTTTGAAATTATATTAGTAAAACCTAATCTAGGGAATAAAATAAATGCACATTCAGAGAAATGTATATAAAAAGAGTTGTTTAACATTTTAACAAACGTTACGTTAATGTGTCTAGTTTTTTACATCATCACAGCGCAGAACATCTCCACTGCATGCTACTATGCAGCGATAGGATTGGTACTTATAGCTGCAAAATGCGTTCTAGTTCTAAAATTAATTAGTTCATGAATTGGGACATTCATTCATTCGAAATTTTTGAAGCTAATATTATCCAAACGATATTTCGTCTTGATGTGAATGAACGCGATGATATTAGAAAGTCCTAAGTGGAGCGAGACAGCTGAGTGTAAAACACATTAGACCGTCGAAATAATCTTATAAACAAACAGACGACACGTTCTCACGCGGGAAGACCCTATTTTTAATCGAGTTACCCTATAACCATTTCATTGTAACCCTTAGTAACAACCCTTAAGGTCCATTTTGTGTCAAGCATTTAGCAAATTTAGCCTTTGAGAGGAAGATTATTAATTTTTAAACTCGAAAGTTCGTCCTTGTCAATTCTGAAATAAATCTGCATAATTCCGTTGGTCGTGGAGTGTTGGTGTTTTGTTCTTATGGCACAGTATTTACATATATGTATTAAAATTAGGCCGCTATATTTGGATATTCGAATACATGGAATATTCGATCAATTCGGTTACATTTGTATAATAGGTATGACATGCTGTTAATATTCCAATATGTTTAAATTAATCCAAAATATATACTCGTACGTACCTATGTATTTCGACAATTAGTAACAAAATTTGTCCTCCGGCCAGTCATCGAAGAATGAATCTAAATGTACCTAACTGTCCAGAAATAAAATCGTCGTTTGTATTTTTGGATGTGGGTCAATCAACTCTTTCTTTGCCTTCGTTACTACTATGTTTACGATCTCTTGTGTCACTGATAAATGAAAATAAGTATAAAATTATGTGAAACAAATCACAAAAAAAATAAAATTGTGAATTGTATGTCTACGAGAGGTCATCTAATGATCATGTTAGTAGTGTGCTGTAAAAAAAGCTGTGGTACTTTTGTCCCCTGATTGAAGGAAAAAGTAACTACCGTAAACTGGGGTGACTTTGATCAGTTTTGAACTTCTAAGAAATAAGTGCATCAGAAATATTGAATGAACATTTTTTTTTTAACTGAGATGTATTACTTGGTTCTTCCTCAAGAATCAGCCTGTTAAATAAATGTAAAGAAATATAAAATAAAAACAACGCTATCAAAGTTATATTGATAATGGGGCTACTTTGCAGTCACTTCTTTTTAGAATTCCGTAGCCTAGTTAGAATTAATGGCAAAAACGGAACACTTATAGTTTCGCCATGTCTGTCTGTCCGTCTATCCGTATGTCCGTCTGTCCGTCTGTTCGCAGCATAGCTCAGTGACCGTTAATACTGTAAATCTGCAATTTGGTACGTATACCTATACATATTAATCATGCCAAAAAAGTGGTATAATAAAAACTAGAAAAAAAGTTTTATTTCGGGTACCTCCCCAACTTTTGAAGTGGGGATGATTTTTTTTTATTTGCTGTAATCCTATAATGTGGGGTATCATTGAATAGAAAGTTAGTAGCCGTTTTTGAATAACTTTGGAACCCTACACTGAGCATGGCCCGACAGGCTGTTGACCGGGTTTTTTTTGCTGCGAATCAAAAGTAGCCCGCTTAAAAAGCTCTTAAATAGAAATCGGTTAAGTACTTTTTTAGTTATTTATTTTTTCAATGTGTGGGGGTTGTTATCCCATACTGAATGATCCAAATTGATAATTTCAGATGTTTGATTAGTTTTTCTCATTAGATATGACCGGTTTTTTTTTTCTGCGAATCAAAAGTAGCCCGCTTAAAAAGCTCTTAAATAAAAATCGGTTAAGTACTTTTTTAGTTATTTATTTTTTCAATGTGTGGGGGTTGTTATCCCATACTGAATGATCCAAATTGATAATTTTACATGTTTTATTCGTTTTTCTCATTAGATATATGTTTATGACCATAAGTGCTAAGCTCGGCAACATACATTTCGATTCTGTAGGTACCGTTGCACGTTCAAACTGCCACCGTAATTTGCCGGGGAGGTTGTATTTTACGCGGCTAGTAAAACCGTACCGTATGGCTGCGTTTTGCCGCGCCGAACGAAAAAGACTTATGCGAAAAAGTTACGTGGAACTGTACAAGACTATTATTTCCCTAAAAAATTGTAAATAAGCATATAAATTGTTTTTTCATACAGAGAGAACACTCGAACCAACTGTAGGTAATATAAAATAGGTATTATGTTAATATGAGTCTTGCTTTGAGTGATACGTTTGAAAATAAACTGCCGATGTACTCACATACAAACACAAACACAAAAACTAGTAAACATGATGATATCAATACGATGAGAAGATGAAAACAACATTCATGTATAATAAAAACTTTGGTCATGATTTGATTTGATTAGATTTATTTATCTCACAAAATAAATTACAATATAAAATTATGATACACTAATCTACATGAATTTAAATTATGATTGTCAAAAATATCGTAGAATGAAATGATGTCAAAAAATAAATATAAAATAATCATAACTTAGCATTACATTTAAATTAACATTAAATATCACATCACATATATTATTATCACACACACGTGATCGTCAAACTTAAAACTAGAATTAAAATCAATTGGGAGAAATCATGTTAATCAACTTTACATTTAAAATGACAAATAATGAAATAGGCACATTACAATTTTAAATCCATGTATTAGTGGACCGAGCACAGAGGGTTTCTCAATAAAAAGATCCTTAATTGACATTCAAAAGCTTCGTCAGATGTTTCAGTTCTCAAATTGTCGGGTAGACGTTCATAGTAAGTTGGACCTATTACTCGCGGGTTTTTACACGAAACTTGATATTGATATACCAGTTTATATTTTGTTCAGTCGATGTTTTCTAAATATTCTGGCGTCAGTGTTCGGATACGTGACCATAAAATGACCATGTTTTGTATATTATAAAATAAACACTATATTGAAATGTATTGCTTAAAATTATCGTCACAAAACTAAGAACAAATATTATTTTTACCGGCTTCTCTAATTGGGTACACAATTTACTCCACACTGAAAAGACTTTTCGATTCCGAGCGCCGGGTTCATGGTTTATGTCCAAAGGATTTTAAACTTTTACTACGAATTTAGTAGTTATAAAATCATATCGATTGAATTTTACGAAACAAGCACTTGCCATACTGTTTGATTTAATGGAGCAGAAACTATAATTAATTTTAGACCAATATCCGGTGTCGGCTTACAGGTCGGAGGCCGTGTGGTGACGGCAGTAAGAATACATTTGTCACCACCCCAACTCCTCCTGCGGGTGTCGTAAGAGTCGACTAAGGGATTGAAGTATCACTGACCATTATTTGGTAAAACATTGGTGACGGGCAGCAGCGTCATCATAGTGTACACATTACTGCGATCGCCAATCCGCTTGACCAACGTGGCGATTATGGGCATTTACCTCCTAATGCGTCTATACGCATAGTTAATAGGAGAAGCCTACGTCCAGCAGTGGTCTGAGATAGGCTGATTGTGATTCGGTGTCAGTACTACTAATATTTTTCCCAACCGTGTCATAATAAAGATCGAACTTTTTAGTCGAGTACCGTGTTTAGGCCACGAAGCTTAGGTACGAGAAAAATAAAAAGCTTGATTATGTCACCATCGTGAACAAGTTATTTTGTAGAAGTTTTTAACAATGTATAATTGAAGCCATTAATAAGAGTATGTCATAAAATCAAATACAGAAAGTAATAAGTACTACATTTACTAGTTATACCATATGACTTCTTTTGCACAAGAAAATAATATTAATGAACTACGAAGCATAGTTTTTTGTAGGTAGGTACATACTATGTCCTGGCAACAACTACAACTTTGAGTAACTAGATTTTTAGATGTTCTTTCGTTCGGGAAGGTCATAGAATGGCACGTTTCTGTCAGATCAAGTCTCCTTAAAGAATGACAGATTATGAAATGCGAAGTTGTATTTTCAAATATCTTCCGGTTGTTCCGTTTAGAGTGAATCGGAATGAAGTTATTCCAGGTGAAAATAATGACGTTGAAGTATTCTGTATAATTTTCTCATTTTCTTTCTGGCCATTTTTTTTCTGCAACTCGACATCAAACGTGCATATTTTGTGTAATATTTTAAATATAATTTAAAATGTTGTTAAGAAATAAAATCGACGAGTATAAAAATAATTAATGTACCTACTGCATTTTTGCAGTAATTTTATATGCGGTCGGAACTCTCGGATACATAAATCATTACAGTATAAAAATTCACCTCGTTCCAATGTAAGGATTATTTTTATTCCAATTCCAATATTTCGATTTCATCCAAAAATAACAACGAAAATGAAAATATTGTTATTATTTTAACATAGAAATATAAAGAATGTAACAGGCCATGTACAGTAGTGCAAGCGGAGTTCCACATATTTCTCCATAAAATTCTTACTTTAATTTGACTCTATAGATACACAATGATATTTGTACTCAATGGAGATAAACCAATTGTGAGCAATTCTTTTTATTTTTGCCACTAAAATGAAATACGAAAATTTGGGTAAATTTTATACTATTTCTGCTCAGAATCACGAGCTGATTCCATTTCCAGCGAAAAAAAATTGTCTCAAAAATTTCATACATATTTCGAATATCCTCTTGTGTTACCGCCATAGAAGGTGTATGGAAAATAGTAACACAATAGGAACAAAAATCATGGGACACTTTTTTTTTCTACGGAAATGGAATCGGCTTGTGATTCTGAGTAGAAATAGTATAAAATTTACCTAAAATTTCATATTTCATTTTAGTGGCAAAAATAAAAAGAATTGCTCTTGTAGCTTTTCAGTTTTAATTATTTTAATAATTATGGTGGCAGATTTGCAAGCACGATACTACAGGGGTTTCAGGATACATATGGGTTAAATTTGATAGGCAGATTCACATGTTATTATGTAAGAATATGCCAACAATTCACATAACGTCTAACCAAGTCACAAATGTAATCCCTTGCAGTTTGCTCCCATCAGATCGATGGTCCTAATCACATTAGAGCAAGCCTCTCTCAGGGGTGCAGAATTAAGTTATTGTCGGGTTTATTGCACTAATGTGTAGGGTTGTCATGCGCACGTTTAACACCGGTTAGGCTAAGTGGAGTTGCCAACTGCTGATCGGTTCAGACGAAAGTATTATTTAGTTCGGGAGCAGGTTCAAAGTGAATAAAAACTGGGCTTCGAAACCTTACTTAGGTACCTTATTTACGAAAATATATAAATGTGTTAGTTTTTAAAAAAACGTCCCACTTTGTCGCTTACCATAAAGACGAGGTTTCCTTGTATCTTCATATGAATAAATTGACAAAGCGGCTTTGTTGCAAACGACAAAGTGGCACGTTTTACTAAACTCACTCACAAATGTACCTACACTATATTATACGTCTATATTTGAAAATAAGGTGTGATCGTAGAAAAGACGCCACAAGCATTTTTTGACTCAGTTAAACAATGTTGCATACAATACTTTTTCTACGACCACAAATTTAAATAAAATTGTAAATTTGAGAAATATTCTTAGTCAAACACAATTTCATTAATCATCAAGGTCGGGCGGGAGACGTCAAAATTAAAAAAGTAAGCTCCTCTATGGTTTACTGCTCATCAGATTTTTTTTTTAAATTAGTTTGGTAGTCATGTATTTCATTAAGTCTTGTATATACGAGGTGTCTTAAAATGCAAAAAAACGCACTGCGTGTAAACCCGAATGCGTTTATAGGGAATAGACAATATAGACTTATCTTGACATCTGTAAGGTAGGGGCTTAAAGGTATGATCAATGATCACGACCATGTAAATAACAAATAAAAGTACAGGAGTAGAAAAAATACTATAACATAATATATATATATATATGTCACGCGCGTGTTGCCTGTTCTAGCTATGGTAAATACGGCGATTTGTTGAACAAATCAGAGAAAATAATTAACGGCCGTTGCTACTGCCGATGTGCAGCCAACCAAAGTAAATGCCTTACACATCTCCATACTAGTTGTATGCAGTAACATACATAGATAAAAACTCAGTGAACTAACTGAAAACGTTAACGATATTTTACAAGATTTTAAAATTAATTGTAACTTCGCCTAAGCAAACGATGTTCGTCAACTTCGTTGTTTTGTATTTTTTTTTATTTCAAAAATGTTGGTTCAAAAACTTTGATGTCTTATTTTTTTCTGTGTAAACTTGGATGACTTATTTTCTTCTATAAGCGTAATACTGTAGATTAAGAATATTTACAAGTGCAGTTTTCTTTAAAATTTGCTGTAGAAGACAGCACGTAGACATTCGATGCAAATAAATATTGTCAGCCTTGTTAGTAAAAGGTTTCACTTTGTAACGCTTGGTTTAAACAGATAATTCGTATAAAGTAACATGCAAGCTAATCACTATCGTATTAGCATTAGAAGTGACAATTAATTCACTGAAATGTACCAGTAGTAGATAACATTGTTGACTATATTTTTATGTCGTATACCTACAGCCAAAACGTAAATGCACCAAAATAATTTAATTTCTGTGTCCGCCGTCGCGTAATTGGCGTCACGGTGCTGTGACGCATCGGCGTCACGGCAGATTACTTTGCAAATTGTAACGAACGCTGCGTCTCTCCTCTCAATTGTGTTTCTGTTTGTGTACATGTTAAATAAGTAATTTGAAAATAATATTCATATATTAGTAAATTAACCTAGTATAGTATATTGTGTCACAAGAGAGCAGCAATTTTATATTTTAACAAATTTTAAAGTACTTATTTTGTTGTAATGCACACATTTTTAAAATTGAATTTTTTATACTACTTACATTTGCAGATTTCAAAGAGACTTATTAAGTATGTACAGGATAGGTAAGAATCGCTTTTTACGTCTAATTATATGTATTGTAATTTTCCTGACTTAATTATATAATATGCCGTGTGGTGACGGCAGTAAGAAGACATTTGTCACCACCCCAACTCCTCCTGCAGGTGTCGTAAGAGTCGACTAAGGGATTGAAGTGTCACTGACCATTCTACAAGATTGATGATGGGCAGCAGCGTCATCATAGTGGACACATTACTGCGATCGCCAATCCGCTTGCCCAGCGTGGCGATTATGGTCATTTACCTCCTAATGGAGAGACCTACGTCCAGCAGTGGACTAACATAGACTGATGATAATGATGATGAATTATATAATCGAAAAAAAGACGTACACACATATATTCCACGGAGTTATCTGATGACATTGTTTGCATTGTAAAAAATAAAAACAGGTAAAATCCAATACAATTGAATATTAAATTGGATTCCACTTATCCTGTAAACGTTTTAAAAAATCTATTTGAAATCAGCATGTTTACAGTATTTTCTATAAAATTATATATACGACCCACATTCTTTGTCTTAGTTTGTGTTTTTTTCGTTGTTTTCTGTCGTTTTGTCTAATAATATAAATAATATTTTTATGTAATCTATTTTTTCAGGCACTTACCCAGAACATCTCGTCTCATTGCCGCCCGTGGAGTTGCGCGGTGCACACGTCAGATGCAACCGTCGAAAATTTAAAATAAGAATGCTACAGATTTTATGTCCTCGCCATTTTTATTATATGTTCCGACGTGGCCCTGACGCGAGCTTGATTGTATTGCCGGCTGTAAAATTCGGAATGTGCTATCGTATTTTAGAACTGTCAATGTTGTGACATTGCAGTCACACGAATTTATTGAATTTCATTGGTTTTCCATGGAATAGAATTTGTAAAGGACAGTTTGTAGTATTTGCTAACAATTCGAGGAATCATTAAAGCATAGTTCGTCTCAAATATATTTAATTGGGATCTGAATAAAGCTCGAACCTCAATAATTTCAACAAAGAGGCCGGGTTTGAATCTCCAATTGGGATTATGATATTGGCATGGATATGAATTTGATAAAACCGGCATGAGTGCGCGCCACGCTCGCGTGTCACGAGGCGTGAACTGGCTGGTTGATAATGGAGACTTGGCTAAGCATCCTGGGCTCTCCGAAACATGTGGCGCGTTGTGACAATTCAAACAGCTAATAATGTACGTTTTGATTTTCTACTTAATTTCATGAAATATTAGGGCTGTTTTTTACTACAAGGTATTATTTTCCTTCCGCGAAACTAGCGAAATAGTCTTAGAAATTTGTATTGTAAGTAAATATTACCTTTTATTTTCGCATTATGTTTCCAACTGCGTATGATTTTAACTGGTACTTCCAGTGTTTACCTGCAATGAAAATATGATGCACGTTAATTATAAAGGAATTATGTATACTTCATTCACCTATGAATACCTATATAATAAATATCATGGATGTATGAAATTATGAATGACATGTTACAATAGTATTACTAAGGATTTACACACATTTGTGTTATTAATTGCCGTAACTTTATTAATAATAGCTTATTTATTGATATATATGTAATAACAAATACCTACTCAATTACAAAATTATGATAAATACGATCTTAACACATTTAGTCCCATAAGTTCGATAATAGGTACAATAAGGGCTTAAAAAAATACTCAAGACACATTCTTACATTGCCTATACATACCTACCAGAATCCCGGAAGTGATTCACATATGTAGGAAGAACGAAAGGAGAACTCTTTAAAAAAGTTAGGTGATTGGCAGCCTTTTATGTAGTCTATCTAGGGTTTTACTAGCTTGAGACACATACAGAGATAATTATAGCGTCTCTTTCTTGCCCTCATGTTATTGATTCATTCCTACCACCAAAGTTGGTTTGACAGACTATAAATGTCAAATAAAAGATTACCATGTACGGGTACTACAAAGAAAAAAAGATTTTTACAGCAATTTACGTATTCACTGACTTTGAATCTATACATCCTTATATTTCTCATTTCTTAGGTCTGCAGTGATCATAAAGTCACCAACTTACTTCTTCTTCCAGCAAATAACAAATTTTTCCTCCAATATCAAATCGAGTTAACTTCCGATAAA
>JALPQI010013922.1:0-41028 GCA_025490895.1 Thaumatotibia leucotreta
AGTACATTAGCTAACAGCTTCAATTCTTACTATACAGACCTATAGTTATTTATTTATTTATTAATTATTTATAGTTTCCTATATGTAAAATAAATTACAATTTATAAACCTATTGCTATGAAACATGAAACGCTATACTAACCTACTTGTCTCCACACGACTTTAACGATGAATAAACATGTCTCTTAAATGAAACCAATGAACTGCTAAATATATCTACACTAAAACACTTCATTATACAGCCTGCATGCGCGTTTAAGGTATGAGTGCTGTGCATATTTAGTTCTGCTACTTCCAACACTAAATAATCTTTTGGTACGACAACTACGCTCTGCATTACGAGGCACACGAAAATCTATATTGTGCAGAAGTTCAGGGGCATCTACCAGATTGTTAATCATTTTATACAAAAACACTAAATCAGTACAGTCAGTCAGGATCGTCTTAGTGAAAGGGTTATGGGATGGGGCAAGGGGGTTGCATGGTCTGTCCTGCAGCAGGAGCGCTGGCCGTATCGCAAGGCACGCGTCCGTCAATATCCTGCGCAGGGCTCTCCCTAGTGCCGGTACTTGCCGTCCTGGAGCCCACAGGTCTGGCCCGGGACGACGGTAAACTCCCGGACGGCATGACACTTGTTCCTTGGAAGCTGGGGTATCCTTTAGTATGGGATGCCACATGTGTCGATACTCTGGCGCTGTTCCATCTTCCAAGAACTTCGCTACAAACAGGAGTGGCTGCTGAAGCGGCTGAAAACCAGAAACACCGAGGAGTCGAAGTGGCCAAAATCGTCATACCACAGTCACCACGCCGCTTATTGTGAAAAGTACACATAAAGACCCCTCACCAGGATTCGAATCCAGTACCGCCAGCTTCACAGAGAGCGTCATTTTTTCCCCATACATAGCTACATGGCATTGCCAATGAGGATTATTGATACTTTTTCTGCCACTATAGGGAGGTGAGATGGCAGCACTGAGCGGAAGGTTTAACGAACTGTCAAAATGAATACGCGCATTTAATTTTCAATATATTTATAGGTTTATTTATTCTGATAATCATTTACTTTAGGAATGTTGTTTACTAAAATAAATAAAAAAAATAGTTCCAAGTCAATTCCCATGAAATGAACAAAGTTATAGTAATTATTTTTAATACCAGTGACTATACGCGCCTGTTTTAGAGCTCAATTTTCAGTCCGACGACCGTGTATTAGTCGTAATCCATCATAAAATCAATATTTAAACTTCCAAATAAAATTGAATGTCGATATTTTAGGTCCTATGAATAGTATGAATCTGACAGCTGTGTGGACCAGACGCCTACTGCAGCGCCGCCTAGTGGAAGAAAAAATATCGAAAACCCTCATTAGATAGCGTCATTACCGACTGAACTACGAAGGCGGTCAAAATAGGGAACTGAGTGAATTAAAACCCGTTATTTCTGAGTAAATATCAAAGGTCTTACAGGGTCATTGAGCGTGGTCAACATAACCACAAACCAGATTAAACCAGCCCACTTTTACCCACAAAAGACCCTAAGTTCTTATAGTATCACAAACAATTTTGTAGAAAAATAATCACCAAAATTAAAAATCCGACTTTGACCGATTTCTTTAAGATCCCCGATTTGTTTCCATCATTGGTTTTTCCTATCATCAAAAACTACTTTCTGAATGCAAATGCTTGTAAATGAATTAAAATTACCAAAAGCGCCATACATATAGGTACTTATTACATTTGAAGAGATCTCTCGATTTCTCCAAGATCCCATCATCAGACCCCAACTTGGTGCCAAAGGGACCATCTCGCTACGACTACAAAAAAAATCAAATCGGTTCACGATTCTCGAAGATATCGGGTAACATCATAGAAAACCAAAAAATATTCAGTCTAATTGAGAACCTCCTCCTTTTTTGAAGTCGGTTAATAATATAGGCGCGAAGCTTTGGCTTTACTATAAAGGTTTAGACTAAACTAGCATTCCCTCATTCTATCCCCAACTCTACGAAATTCGTTCGTTACACAAAACGTGATTCGTCGAAATTCGTTGATTTTGAATATAAACTTGTTTCTTTTTTTTTTTTTTTAACCCATTGTGACCTAGCGGTGCCATATGGCACCGACTTTTGTATGGAAAAGTGAAAAACTGATAAAGCTTCATATCACCTAAATTGACCTCAGATACAATATTCTAGAATATTTTCCAATTCTGAGACGTGAAAAAATTCAGGCTATAATGGGTTAATACCACGTCGGTGGCAAACAAGCATACGGCCCGCCTGATGGAAAGCAGTCACCGTAGCCTATGGGCGCTTGCAACCCCAGGGGTGTCACATGCGCGTTGCCGACCCAATAAGAACTTGTACACTCCTCTTTTGAAGAACCCCATACTGTAGTCCAACGGGAAAACCTCGGCAGGGAGCTCATTCCACAGACGGACCGTCCGTTTATTTTTATTAACCTCATAAAAATAAACTCCCTTATTCATAAACGTTTGTTAACTTAACAAGCCGCTAATAATTGTTTGTCCCTTTTGCTCTTAAATATGGACACATTGTTAAGATTAAGAAGATTAAGTTAACAAACGCTTATGAATAAGGGGGTAAGATGATAGATTGATAAAATCATGAACATGACGATTTTCCCATAAAATCTTAACTTATACCATCGATTAAAGACCCCACCCGATGATCTACGTCATTTATCCTGTCTAAGTACAACCTAGCGCGGTGTAGCGGCCGTTGCGCCTGCGCCGGACTCGCGTGTTTGGGCTAGATCTAGCTTATGAACCGTGGATCGTTCTAGAACAAAACCGTGGAGTCGATCGTGTATCAATGTTTTATCAGAAATAAGTTTTAATCTACATGTACACAGATGTCATATATACCATAGATCAAGCAAACGTATCAACTTAGCGTCAAAGTCAAAGTCAAAGTCAAAATATTCTTTATTCAATTAGGCCCAGCAACGAGCGCTTTTGAATCGTTAAACTAAATAGCGAATGAGAGAAAAAAAAAACTACCTCCGGTTCTAACCCTACACCACTGCCTGAGAAGAATCCGGCAAGAAACTCAGCGGGACTTTCTTTTTTCAAATAATAGTTTTATAACATCTTACGGCTAACATGCATTAATTAAAAACGAAACATAAATTTGATTTAATATACAGTGGAACCTGAATAATTGAAACCTCAAGGGACCGGCATTTTGGTGTCAATTAACCAGGTTTTCCTCTTAAGCAGGTCTGATCAATTATCCAGGTTCAAAATGAGTTCGTGTCAATTATAGAGGCTCTCAATAATAGAGGTTCCGATCTATATAATTTCTTTTATGGAGGTCATCAAAATCGTAAAAAGACAAAAAAAGAAGTTTTTTTTTTATATTAACGTTTTATTTATTTGACATGAAAGTTCAATAATCATGAAAGTTCGCCTTACAAAAAAGGAATGTGTTTCTTAGATCTATGTTTTTAGTTAAAATTACCACTTTGTCGGTCATTGGTCAGGCGCTAATGCCATGAGGATTCATTTTCAAATGAATATTACCAACAATCGACCAAGTGGTACCTTTAACTAAACACATACATGACACTTCATTACTTGTTATACAGATTTAAACTAGAAAATACTTCTTTAATTTAATAATATAAAAAAGTAATTTCGAAACTATCTGTTATGTAGACATACGTACATATTTCGATACTACATATTTAACAAATGACTAGTTAGTTCAATCATCAATAATTTTCCAACAAAAAATAAACTTATTTATGCTCATTCTGTTACATAATATATGTATATGTACAACATAAAGTTTATGAACAAGCGATGTTAACGAAAATAATCTGTTATTTGAGTTTGACGGTTAGACTCATGTTTCGGGATACTTTTTCCGATATCTAAAAGTTTGTCAAAAGTATTAACAACACTATTTCAATTATAGAGGCTCGGGCTGCCGACATTCCAATTACAGAGGTCAAAAATTTAAAAGTGTTTAAGAAGAAAAATATTAATAATAACTGTGTCAATTACAGAGGTTCGGTATGGCGACATTCCAATTATAGAGGTCAAAAACCTAAAATTTTAATTTCAATTAACCAGGTTCTAATATTCCAATTATAGAGGTCTTTCGTCGTCAAGGGACCGGGACCGGGCATTTCGTTCCAATTAACCAGGTATTTCAATTATCGAGGTTTCAATTATCCAGGTTCCACTGTAAATACAAATATAGTACATTAACTAGAGATGAAGTCTCTAATAGTCAGAACAATTATATAAATTTAATGAATTTTGAGAAATATATAGATGTAAAGATATATGTAAAAGGGCATACAATTGTTTTTAGTTAAACGTTAAAATTAGCATTATTATACTGCTAGAGATGTAAAGGTCTCTAGTTGTCAGAGTAAAAAGAAAACAAACGGATACATTTCACTAAATGTTTCAGAGATGTATAAGGTCTCCATGCGTCATAATATTAAATAATCATAAATAAACAAACATGTAGCGAATTCAATTTCTCATATCAAGAACAGCAGGAAAATTGTTTGAATTTAAGCCATGAGTGAGCTTGATTAGACCGGTCTCCGCAAACAGCACCCGTTCACGAGTATGACGCGTATCTCAGCCATCGCCTCCCTCAACCTTCTTTCGGGAAAGTGGCGACCCGATCAACGACGCCACCGTAAGTAGAGACCTTAAAGTGAGCATGACTGTGCAAGCTATCAGGCAGACAATATAATTTAAATACTATGAATGCTGACCATATTTAGTTTCATGAGAATTTATATTCGTACTTGCCCGTTACATATATGACAACTATCACAAGAAAAAAAAATAGAAATAGAAATAACTAGGACAGAAAATCTGAATACAAAATTAAAATTACTTAGGTGTAAAGGACTCTAAGTGTGGACATAATATACATTAAGATAGGAAAAATTAAAATAAAAAGATAATCTCGGAGATGTATAAAGTCTCCAAGTGTCAAGACTACATATTAGTAATACGGAAAAAAAAAACTGTAATATAATGACTATCTTACGTCAGATCTATAATTAATGGTAACAATATGAAACACTAGTATGATAGTAAACATTCACTTATGTATATGATTTACCGAACACGTTAAGGTACTGACACTGGCGTGTCAAATGAACTCAGTAAAATCTACTGAGTTGTCCGTCTTGTTGAAGTTGAAGTGAACAAAAACATTAATAATGCCTCCTTAAGTAATATTAATTGCAACAACACAAAAAAATATGAATACTCAAGGGCCTGAGACATATTTAAAATCATAAGCAAGTAAAAACTTCAGAACAAAATCTGACACGCTCGGCCGCCATGCAAATGAATAAACTTGTTTCTTCTATTATATGTATGTCTTATTGTTAAATCTTTATAAATTTTATATCTTGCCAGTCTCCGTAGTCTGGTGGTAGCCTACGAAGCAGGAGGGCCCGGGTACCGATTCCCGATATCGATATTCGATATCAGCCGAAAGACGTTTACTGCGTAACGTTTTTTTTAATAACAATTACAAAGATGCTTACTATAACAATTTCGCCAAACCAAAGTTTAACAGCGAGGTTAAGCACTCTTATTAGTACTTAATTACTTATTAGCATGCACCATCAGTAATATAAAACTACCAACTAACATTTGATTTAACTAGCTTAACATAGGCCTTCACCAAAGATTACCACAATGATCGGTCCAGCGCGATCTTCACCTGGTCATCGGTCCACCTTGTGGGGTACTCAGGCTGCGCCTTCCGGTACGTGGCTGTCACTCGAGAACCTTTCCGCCCAAATGGCCATTGGTTCTACGTGCTATGCATAAGTGTACAAATATCAAACTGGTGACAGACAGACTATTTGACGGATAGACAGTGAAGATTATACAGCCTTTGGGTACGGACACAAAATTAGATTTGCATAGAAGAAACAAGTTCATTAATTTGTATGGCGGCCGAGCGTGTCAGATTTTGTACTGAAGTTGTTACTTGCCTATGATTTTATATATGTCTCAGGCCCTTGAGTATTCATATGTTTTTGTGTTGTTGCAATTAAAATTACTTAAGGAGGCATTGTTAATGTTTTTGTTCACTTCAACTTACAAAATTTGACGCCCGAAAGCTGCAAGCTGCGATTAAAGACGGACAACTCAGTGGATTTCACTGAGTTCATTTGACACGCTAAGTAGATACGTTTGCTTGATCTATGGTATATATGACATCTGTGGGTACGGATCTGTAAAATTCTCTAAAAACTCAATAGCTCATGTTGACAATAAATTATTCTTTCCTATAATAATTACTACTTAACCCAACTTAGGCGCTTTAAACCTTTAATTCTTATATAACATTAGCGACATTAATATTTATTTAATATCTCGACTCCATTCCGTTCTCAGTGCGAGCGGAAACGACGACATTTTCCTCGGCGTCACGCGTTCGATTCCCAGCAGGTGCACAAAGGTCAAGACCGGTGCAACGGCTCGCTATTTCTAATTATTGATAGTAATAAGGATATAATGGGCGACCGAACATCGGGTTTAGATGTTAACTTGGTGCATTTAGGTGGAGAGGATTGACTTCAACAACTTGGATGAAATTTTGGTCCGTCGATCGGATCTTATTGAAAAGTACCTTTTTGTCGTATGTAATAGCTAATTTTCGTGATTTTTGATAATTTTTGTTTTTTTTCCAAATTGTAGGGTACTTGAGATATTGTCTTACTGAACATTTTTGTCGTATTTTAGGTGTACGCCATATTTTATTGTCGTTGTAAGTTGGTAGTGCACTTTCCGGACCATAGATTCAAAATTAACTTGACTTTTAATTTAATTTGTTGTGTACAATTTGTCGTGCCCAATTTATCGTATCAACTTGTCATAGTAAAATTGTCGTGTAAACTAGCCATCTCAAAGCGTGAAACGGAACGCAGTTCATATTATCTGTATCTGATATCTGTAAACGTCTAGTTGTTTATTGATCACTTTTAGGTTATAGTGATATTTGTAATTGTTTACATCTATTTCTCGTTTTAATTGCTGCTTTGAATGATGGGTGGTGGTCATAATGATAGTGAATTAGAACCTTCGACAGTAGATTCATATCGTATCGCCCGGGATTACTGTATTATGCGCTTGGAACACATAGAAAGTTCAGACTTGCAAGGTTACAACGAATCGGACTTTAAAGAGATTGAACGTGATTTTCATGACGCGCAAATACGTATTCTGCGGCCGCTTTCGCAAGCCCAACGTAGTGATGAATACGAGGTCACTAGGGAGTTCGAAAATAGGTTAAAATCTATTAAAAGTAGGCTAAGGCAAAATGCTCAAATGGATAAAATCAGCAGCGAAAGTAAACCTGTATTGTTGGACAACAACTTAGCTAAGCTACCTAAAATATCAATAAAGCCTTTCGATGGTAAGCTAGAGAACTGGGTGTCATTTAAAGAACTATTTGACTCATTGATTCATAACCGGAACACAATTAGTGATGTTGAAAAGTTACACTACTTGTTGTCAAGTGTTCAAGGTTCTGCTTATGAATTAATAAAAAGTTTTCCTTTGTCAAATGACAGCTATGTTAGTGCATATGAAACTTTGGCCAACTACTATGACAAGAAAAGACAAATTGCTATTATTTACTATGAAAAGATGTTGAATTGTGAGGCTGTGAAAAACAAGAATGATTTAGATCGGGTGTTCCATGTCTTTAATGAAAATTTAAATATTTTGTCGAAATTTGATCTTCCTGACCGGAATTTCATGCTGTATTACTTATTGTGGTCAAAATTAGATAGAGAGCTTGAATCAAATGTGATATACCTAAATTTGAAATATTAAAGAGCTTTATAGAAAAACGTAGCAAAGCCTTAGAAAATTCAAATATTCAAGTGAAAGCTTCAACTGTTAAACCATTGCCTAAAAATAAAACAGCATTTGTCGTGTCGAACCCGAACTGTGTCTTCTGTACTGGACAGCATAGCCTTGCTAAATGTCACATATTTTTAAAACTTGACCAAAATGCTCGCTTTAACTTAGTGAAAGAAAAGGGATTGTGTATTCTGTGTTTCTCGGATAACCATAGAGTGAAATCTTGTCGTGCCTCTTGTTGTAGTGTGTGTAGTCGTTCACATCACACTTTATTACATTTCACTAAAAATACAGAAATACCTGTGCCCATAGAGGTTGCTCCGGTACTGCCAGATAGTAATAGTAGTAACACTGTTTTAACATCTGTGACTGGGGAAAATACCATTTTATTTTCAACTGTTAAAGTTTTAATTAAAGATGCTTTTGGAAACTTTCGACCAGTGCGTGCTCTTTTAGATGGCGCTAGCGCATGCAATTTTATTTCGGAACCCTGTGCTAAAATGTTAGGGTTTAATATAGCTCGTGGCCAACATGCCGTGTACGGCATTGGCAATTCTGTCGCTCAACCGTTCGGCTCTCTATCGTGTGAAATTAAACCATTTCACAATTCGTCGTTGTCGTCGAATATTAAATTCGAAGTTTTCGTTTTGTCGAAGATATGTGCCGATCAACCTACTCAACCTATCGACTCCTCGAGGTGGTCGCACATAAAAAAATTGTCGCTCGCTGACCCTGACTTCGCTCAACCGGCACCAGTGGACTTATTGCTTAATGCACAACTTTTCGTTTCGTCGTTGATCCCTGGTATACGTCGAGGGAAGCCTGGTCAACCTACTTTGTTGAACACAATCTATGGATGGATTGTCATTGGTGAGTGTGACATTAGTCAACTCAAAACCAATTCTGTCGTGTCTTCTCGTAAGAAGAATAGCCATTGCTTTTTCGTTTCGAATTCTTCGCAAACTTTGTCGCTTGAAGATTCCATAAAAAAATTTTGGGAATTAGAAAATGTCACTGCTCCTACCAAATCTTTCGTGTCGGAGGAGGAGCAGCGATGCGAAGATTATTTTCGTGATAAATATTATCGTAATGAAGAAGGAAGGTTCGTAGTGCCTTTGCCTTTCGTTGATCCTACGAACAAGCCTACCTTCCTCAATTCGCGCGAAATCGCTCTTAAGCGATTCCTGTCGTTGGAACGCAGGTTAAATTCTAATCCTGAGTTTAAAAGGTCGTATGTCGAATTTATGGAAGACTACAAGTCTCGTGGTCATTTGGAAGAAGTAGATCCTCCTTCAACATCTGAGGGCCAGTTCTACTATATACCGCACCATGGAATTTTGCGTGAATCGGTTACAACTCCTCTTCGTATTGTCTTCCATGCCAGTGTTAAGGACGCTAACGAGGTTTCCTTAAATTCAACCCTACTGGCAGGGCCCAAGCTTCAAACCAATATTTTCGATCTGCTTACTCGTTTTCGTTGGCACGCTGTCGTCTTCACAGGTGATATAAAGCAGATGTATAGGCAAATCTTGGTCTCTGAAGAAGACGCTGACTACCAACGCATTCTGTGGCGACCCTCGTCCTCAGGTCCTATACGTGACTATCGTCTCAAGACTGTGACATATGGTGTCACGGCTGCGCCATTCCAAGCTCTTCGTACCATGGCTCAGCTCGCCAATGATGCTGCGGAAGAATACCCAGCTGGCTCAGCTGTTCTCGCCCGTGATATCTACGTCGATGACGTTGTTACTGGAGCTGACTCCGTCGAAGAGGCTCGCTCCCTTCGGGTGGAACTCACGAACATTCTGTCGTCGGGTGGCTTTCATCTGAGGAAGTGGACCTCTAATAGTGGTGATTTTCTGGAAAACCTTCCATCTTCGGACTTGTATTCGCAGGATTTCAAACATTTCGATGAAACTTCAGATATATCTCTGAAAATATTGGGTTTGCTGTGGCAACCTCACTCAGATTCCTTTGGTTTTCGTGTCGTCGATACTCATAACGGTAGATGTACCAAGCGCACTGTTCTTTCGGAAATAGCCAGGATTTATGATCCATTAGGTTTTCTGTCGCCTGTAACATTCCTCGCCAAGTACCTAATGCAGCTTCTTTGGACTTCCGGAGTTTCTTGGGATGATGATGTCCCAGAAAATATTAGGCTTCAGTGGCAGGAGTTTAAGACTCAACTTTCTTCATTGAGCTCGGTAGCTGTTCCTCGTCGCATCGTCGGTAATTTTGATGCCTTGCAACTGCATGGTTTTTGCGATGCGTCGGAACGTGGCTTTTGTGCTGTTGTTTACTGCCGTACATTGAGTAAGAATGGTGATATCGCCGTTCATTTAGTTTGTGCCAAATCAAAAGTGGCTCCTTTACGTAAATTGTCGGTGCCGCGACTCGAATTAGTCGCAGCAGTTTTGTTATCGGACTTGGTGGCTTCAGTCGTAGAAGCTTTGAAGCCCTTTCACTTGGTCAGTGAAATATTCGCATGGTCGGATTCCAGTGTGGCGTTATCCTGGATCAAGTCGTGTCCATCCAAATGGAAAACCTTTGTGGCAAACCGGGTGAGCCACATCCAGGATCTAATTCCTCCAGACTCATGGCGTCATGTCAGAACCACTGACAACCCCGCGGATTGTGGATCGCGTGGGCTTCTTCCCCAAGATTTGGTTGATCAATCTAGTTGGTGGACCGGGCCTCATTGGCTTCGACTTCCCGTCGAAAAATGGCCTAAGTCGTTGTTATCGTTAGACCAAACTGTTCTTCATGAAGAGCAGAAACTTACTGTTCTCGTTATAACCAAAAACGAAGAATTAGTTGACCATCTGTTGAATAGATTCTCTTCACTAAAAACAATTCAACATGTGCTAGCATATTGTTTTCGTTTTACTGAGAATTGTAGACAGAAAGCTGTCGATTCTCGTGTCGTTGGATCTTTGCAGCCATCAGAGATTCACAGAGCATTTATGTTTCTAGTTAAATTTGTGCAAGAAAATGTGTTTTCGTTGGAGTTGGAGCACCTTAAAAAGGGGTCTCCTAACTCCCTTCCTAAGAGTCTTCGCAAACTATCTCCTTTCGTTGACGAGGCGGGTCACCTCAGGGTGGGCGGTCGCTTGGCTCACGCTAAGATTTCTTTCGAAGCAAAGCATCCTTTGCTATTACCTCGCTCCCATCGCCTCACTAGTTTGATAATTCAAGAATATCATGTTCGCTTCATGCACCCTGGTACACTGACTCTTATGAATCTTCTAGCACAACATTTTTGGATATTGTCAAGCAAACGTGCCATTCGATCTGTGATCTCTAGCTGTACTAAATGTTTTCGTGTTCGTCCTCAACTTGCCCCTGCTCCATTTATGGGAAATTACCCTTCGTATCGGGTTAATCAGCTTAAGTGTTTTTCAAGTTCAGTTGTCGACTACGGTGGACCTTTCAACATAGCTTTCGGACGTGGTCGTGGTGCTAAAACCTTTAAAGGTTACATCTGTGTCTTCGTTTGCACCTCCACGAAAGCTATACATATCGAGCTCGCGTCGGAATTGTCCACAGAAGCATTCCTCGCAGCTTTGCGACGCTTTATCGCACGTCGTGGGCGATGCAGTCATCTCGTGTCTGATCAGGGCAGAAATTTTATCGGTGCGAGTAACTATCTTGGTTCTCTCATGCAAAAGGCCGCGGAGTCTCAAGAAATTAAATTCTCGTTTAGTCCTCCTGGTAGCCCTCACTTTAATGGCTTGGCTGAGGCTGGAATCAAGTCAGTGAAAACACACCTCGCTCGTTCTGTCGGTTCTCAACGATTAACTTTCGAGGAATTTTATACTGTACTGACACAAGTAGAGGCTATGTTAAACTCTCGTCCCTTGACGCCCCTGAGTTCGGATGCCAATGATTTCGCAGCTCTAACTCCTGGACATTTCCTCACCTTGGAACCTCTTTCGATTATGCCTGAGGAGAAACTTGTAGATTTAAATATTAGCGTCCAGCAACGTTGGAATCTCATTCAAAAAATTCATCAGTCCTTCTGGTACCGATGGCAAACTGAATATATACACACACTGCAACAAAGGGCAAAGTGGGATAAACAATATTCTAATATCAACGTGGGAGCTTTAGTGCTTATCGTAGGAGAGTCATTAAATCCTCTCAATTGGCCTTTAGGTCGCATCGTGGCCTTGCACCCAGGTGCAGATGGCATATGTAGAGTAGTAACTGTCAAGACTGCCACTGGACAGTACAAAAGACCAGTCGTCAAGATTTGTCCTTTGCCAATGGCATCTGACTCTTAATTAAGTTAAATGTTAAGTTAAAGTACGTAGCCTAGTTACCAGGCTATCGTAACCTGTAGGTCTTAGTTGTAGCATTCGTAAATTGTACTAGCTTTAGTTCACCTGCTGTCACAGACAGCATCTTTTCGTAGAATTAAGTTTTGTCGTTTTTTCGTAAATTCTAAGGCATGCTGCCGCACGCCCTCGCATTTAGGCGGGCGGAATGTTTAATATTGGCCTTAAGTTTATATTTTTGTCTGGCAACATAGCTGTCATTTTGACATTAGGTTTAGTATGGCAGCATTGTCACACAGTTAGTAGTTCGTCGTCGTTTGTGAGAGTTCGAAGTCGGTAGCGCGAAAAACCTTAAAGTCATGTAAAGTGTAAAGTTAATTGATTTCGAAGACGAAATCTCAAGTTCCGGCTACTCATCCAATTCTAAAAGTTTCATAACTACCAGATCGCATCTCGGCTAATATCCCGCGTTAGCATACGTATAGGTGGAACCCGACTGCTTTGCTGTATGTGAGCTCACCTCTGCGCGAGTTTAGGGAATCGCCTTTCTTTGCTTGCGGAGCCACGCCTAAGGACATCAAGGTAAGCCGTCTTGCGATCCTATTCTAAATTTCTTCTTAATTCCAAATTTTTAACATTACCAAAATCACACAGAGTTAGCTAATCCATAAACTTTTATCATTTTACAGTCCACTATATTTCGTTTTCGTTCATTATTTTTGGTCTGGGCATATTTTTTTTCGGGTGGCATATTTTTTTTATTTCTAAAAATTTCTTGTATAACAACTTTACGCCGAAAAATGAATGTCGATACAAAAAACTCCTTTCGGTCGTGTTTTAAAACATCGCCACTCGTTTCGAATTTCACGTTTTTCGCATTTGTGTCGTATTTTTTTATTCGTTAAACTTAACCTTTCTTAAACCATTTGTCCTGCTGTCCAAAGAATTTTAGTCAGCAATTTGGACCTGGGAACCGGTCGACGAAGCCCCGTTGAGCGGGGCTTCTATTCCTGCTCTAAGGGATAAAAGGTACCTAACGAACCTATCCAGGTTAGGGTAGGGGAGGTATCGATTTGTTATTTTTAATGCCCCCCTTGTGATGGGCTTCGCCCCTTTTTTGGTTTTACAAGTATAAGGATGAATAAATAATTGATTAAAAATACTTAAGTATTTTTTAGACTAAGCCTTTCACTCTACCACATAGCCTAGAATCCTAACCAATGCACGTCGGTTTTACCCTGGGTTATTAGGTACTTGAACAATTAATATGTTTTTTAACCATTTACCCTGTTGTTAAAATGTTTTGCCAGTTGTTATTAAGATGCTTTTTTGAATAAAATTTTGGACATGATAAAAGTAGACGCAGTGCGCAGTGAAAATTGACAGTTCGAGTAGGGACAGGGAGTAGGTTAGGGAAAACAGTATTAATTACAATGCACTTTAGGATTATTAAGCTTTAGGTAATTGACGTTCGAGGAATCAATATTAGGATAAATATGCTATAGGTGTTTTAAATGTGTATGCGCAAAATTAAGTCGGTTTTACGAGTAGTATGCCATTTAAAGGTGCATTCAGACCAAACGAGCGAATGCTCGTGCATGCTATTCTAACCCCCTACTCTACGACATTCGATCGTTACACAAAACGTGATTTGTTGATTTCGTAGAGTGGGGGATAGAATAGCGAATGCTCGTTTGGTCTGAATGCACCTTTACATTATACCTTACATTCTCCGCAAAAGAAAATTAAAATCGATTATGTGACACGATGGAGCGACGACCTGGTAAAGGTTGCGGGTGTCCAATGGATGCGGACAGCTCACGACCGATCTTCGTGGAACTCTCTGGGGAAGGCCTATGTCCAGCAGTGGACGTCAATTGCCTGATGATGATGATGATGTGACACGACAAGCACTCTTTGTGTATCAACTTTTAGCACTGACAAAGGGAACAAATACTAATTCTCTATGAGCAATACTAACCTATTCGTGACAAATGTAATCTTACTGCCATCACTATGCGTCAAAAAGATAAATGAGTTTATAGATCTCATTTAGCGTAATCAGACTCATACAACCATATACAGCTTTGTAATTTAGAAACAATAATTCAATAACCCTAAGCAGTTTTCCATCAGAACAATGACATCACAAAACTACAAAAGGCAGCAATTATAAATATTCATAATAAGCCGATGGCACTAAACAATAGACTAATATGAGAAAATCGGCTTTCTAAGAACGGCTAATGATGCCACTGAAATGAAAACTAAACAGAGTAACAAAGACTGAAATTAATCTCACTGCGTATTTTTTTCAATTTGTACTTGAATTTTAATCATACAAATAAACTTAATAAAAAATGTTTGTACATATTTATTTTAAATTTGACTGTTTTAATATAAAGATGTACATGCATAATATATGTATATAAATTCCTAAGCGTATTGTGAAACAGCCATTTCATAATATGCTCCTTGGTTGGGCATTGTAACGATTTGCCTGATAAACAATACAGCAAATCGATTTAGGTGCCACTCTACGAAATCAACGGATCTCGTTTTGTGTAACGATCGAATTTCGTATAGTAGGGGGTTAGAATAGCGAATGCTGGTTTGGTCTGAATGCACATTTAGAGCAATGTATTCGTCGATATTCCTAGCACTATACTGAGCACATCGTAAAATAGTTTCTTTCTGGGCCACTGGTGGCGCTTCGTATGCAATCGCGGACACAAATGTCACTAGGCAGATTGTTAGACGGTGAGTTTTCGATATAGTAGATGTTGCTTGGTCATTTAATGAAATAGAGGCTTGTACTAAAAGGTCACATGTATTTAACCACTACGCGCGACATCTTTCGAAGAGCCTAGGTCTCCATTGTCAAGCACTGAGCCCGCGTTATTTCCTCGCGAGTCACGAGCGTGGCACGTACGCTGAGCCTACTGAGCACATGATTGATGCGACAATATGTCGCCGCGAGATAGACTATCCGTCCCTTTTTATTAATATAGTTAGTAAAGGACGGGAAATTTATCTCGCAGCGACATACTAATAAATAAATAAATAAATAATAAATATCTTGGGACATCTTACACAAACCAACCTAGTCCCACGGTAAGCTCAATTAAGGCTTGTGGTGTGGGTACCAGGCGACGATATATATAATAGATAGATACGTATAGATACTTAGATACATACACAGCCACGACCAAGGAACAAACATTTGTGATAAATAAATACACAAAGAATGCCCTCGCCAGGATTCGAACCCGGAACCTCCAGCTTCGTAGGCAGGGTCACTACCAACTAGGCTACAGAGGCTGACTGATATACTGTCGCACCAATCATGTGCTAAGCGTGCTGCTATGCTATTCTCTTATTCACACATTCGACGCTGTGTTCGTCAACGAGCTCGACGACGAGACAGGCTTCACTCCGACGTAGAGCGCAGCGCTGCAAAAAACGGTATTCACTAACGTAGAACAGCTCGTCGTCGTCGTCGTCGTCAAACTGTAGGTGGTAACTATCGACGCAGTGTAGTTCCAGCTCACGCCGCATTCGTCGCCGAGCGCTAGAGTCGTTTAAAGTGCATTAGTGAATACCATTTTTAGGCTCGACGCTGCCGCAGCGCTGACACAGCGCTGTTCGCAAGGCGGTTTCCTTAGTAAAATAATACTGCTGATGCTCGTCGGGCAGCCCAAAATAGCGGCGTTTCACGATATTGCTATTGACCGGCAACAGATATACTTACTTGTAGTAT
This sequence comes from Thaumatotibia leucotreta, assembly GCA_025490895.1. Lineage (NCBI taxonomy): Eukaryota > Metazoa > Arthropoda > Insecta > Lepidoptera > Tortricidae > Thaumatotibia > Thaumatotibia leucotreta. Next base: position 15,922 of record JALPQI010013922.1, read on the forward strand.
TTCAGTCAGGTTTGCAGCGACTATTACGTACGATATCTTTATGTATTCCAACGTGACAGGCGTTTTTGTTATAATATCGCTTATTGTTTATAAAATTAACACCAAAATCAAGTGTCAGCCTCCGTAGCCTAGCTAGTAGTGACCCTGCCTAGGAAGCTGGAGGTTCCGGGTTCGAATCCCGGCGAGGGCATTATTTGTGTATTTATTTATCACAAATATTTGTTCCTTGGTCATGGCTGTCTATATATTGAAGTATCTATATGTATCTATCTATTATATATATCGTCGCCTGGTACCCATTGAGCTTACCGTGGGACTAGGTTGATTTTGTGTAAGATGTTCCAAGATATTTATTATTATTTATTATTAAGTGTTCATTGAAATTCAGTGCTCGATCGTCGTTACGAACCTATCTGCAATTAAGTTTTTTTTTAATCTGACGCTAATTGCGTGCCCCTGAAAGTGAACAAAATCATTACAATTGTTACTCTGCTAGTTTATTGATCACTGGCAGTGTTCTATTTGCGCGATTACGTGCAATTGTAGACAATAGGTTTCCGGGCGCCGAGTATTGGAATTAGCTCCAAGCACCTACTTAATATCGTATCCGTGAAACGAAACGCCGTCGAAACGTCCTATTTTATCATCGAGTACATACAGAACTACGAAAATTTTATTTTGTAATTTTAAGAAAATAAATTTTAAAAATTTAGGTACTGTCACCGATATATCGCCCCTACCGATATATCGTACCCTATTAAAGAAATATCTACGTTCATATACTCGAAACCAAGAAGGTAATTTTCGAAGGAATGAATAGTACATTACTATAGAGGCCGAAGACATATAGACGGAAAGTTCTGAGGTATGTATAGTGCTTTTCTCAAACATGCAAAGAAATAAACAACAAAACATCAAAGTTTATTTTTTTTAATATTCATAGTATTGCATAGTGGCAGTATGTCATGATGCCTGTGCCACTGTGCGAAATGGAATTAAAAATAGCACTTTGCTGGCCTAGGCCTTCAAGATTTGTATTAAATTCCATTAACGACCTCTTGTCCTAGTCGCACTTGAAACGTCATACTACGCAGCCTATTATAAGGAACATAACAACAATATTTCATTGCACGTTTGAAAAATCTCATATTATAAAGACAAACGGGTCTTAATCGCGTAAACTTACGTTTAATATTATCCTGACGTTTCGGGCTTGACGTTACACCCGTGGTCGCAGGCAGACTCTTAAGTAATAGTCGTGAATGTTTAAATCAATACAGGAATTAAATTTCGTTTTGCTGTTTGGGAATACTTTTTTGCGAATATTAATTAACTTATAGAAACTTGTAATTTGTATGGTTATATGGGCTGTTTATACATATAATAATGATTTCTTGTTATAATAACTAGAATCTATAAATAACTAAACTAATTATATATAATGTGCCTATTAATATCAAACGGAAAATTAAATATTATCATATCACCTTCCAAAACCCTTATTCGATTAGTATGGTAATAAATCTTTATAAATAAAATGTACCATAAATTGCCGTGTGGTGACGGCAGTAAGAATACATTTGTCACCACCCCAACTCCTCCTGCGGGTGTCGTAAGAGTCGACTAAGGGATTGAAGTGGCACTGACCATTATTTGATAAACGATTGATGATGGGCAGCAGCGTCATCATAGCGGAAACATTACTGCGATCGCCAATCCGCTTGCCCAGCGTGGCGATTATGGGCATTCACCTCCTAATGCGTCCATACGCATAATTAAAAGGAGAGGCCGACGTTCAACAGTGGACTATCATAGGCTGATGATGAAATAAAATGTACATAACGACAGTACTTAATTTGTATTACCTTTATTTCCTCTTTAAGCATCCGTAAAACAGACATATTATAAAAAGGAATTAAGTTATTATTCCGAGTCATAAAAAATGTGTTTATGGTGTTTTTATGTCGACCATACGAGGGTCACACTGAAAGTTTCTGGGATGACCCACATATATGTAGAATAGATCACTCAGTGTATAGAAACAATTATTTTCCAAAAATGGAACTCTATATAATTTTTTTACTGAAGTGGCAGTGGGCGGGGCACATTGCGCGTAGAACCGATGGCCGTTGGGGCGGGAACGTTCTTGAGTGGCGGCCACGTACCGGAAGGCGTAGCGTGGGTAGGCCCCCCACAAGGTGGATCGATGACCTGGTGAAGGTCGTAGGAGTCCGCTGGATGTGGGTGGCGCAGGACCGGACTTTGTGGCAATCTTTGGGGGAGGCCTATGTTCAGCAGTGGACGTCTTTCGCCTGATATGATGATGATGATGATAATTTTTTTGAGGTATAATTTATACTTATCATATTGTGTACCCTACTTTCAAAATACAAAGTAAATTATTGAAGGGGTACGTAAAAGTACAGTTAGCAAAGAAAGCGAAGCGTGCTAAGTGCATAAGTACAGTCATTATTATTATGCTAAACATCGTTGTCGGTGGGACGATCCGAACTTAATTACTGGTTATATTATAATTTGCGGGTATTGTGCATTCGCTAAATTAGAGCGCTTGATTAAATTTGTCACTTTTTTTTAAATTTGAAAATGATATTTCCAGCTCTTTAATTATAATAGAAAACACAATATCTCCAATTTCAAAGTATATTTCATAGCATAAACTTTTTAAATATTGTTTCGGTAAGTAGGTACCTAATATCATATTATAAAGTTCAATAGAATGTAGCTTGGTAATCTTTATATTTCCGAATACACGTATGTCTAGGTTTATATGTGTAAGAATATCCCATAATATTGATTTGTTATTTACTATTCATTTAAACCATATTAAAAGTTATACGTCAAATAGTAAGACATACATACATATTTTAACAGTCTGATTCTAATTTTACTAATAAAATAATACGTTTCCCAATGAAATATTCCAAATACGAGAACCTGCTTTATTATTATAGTGTTTGATATGAACCATCACACCATGAAAGTGAATAATACATTTATATACCTGTTTTATTAAGTCATAACATACATTGTAGCGAAAAGAAGTTCAAAAGAAAATAAACCATAAGCGAATACTACTAGAGTTTAAAAAATACAACGATGCTATAATTTTCTATAACGAAACACTTCGCAGACTTATAATTTGGCTGTTAATATGTCAGTTTCTTTAATCGACTTTGATGTCTATGTAATTATTATATCCGATAGTTATTTTTAAAGCCTCATATCTTAACATTATCACTGAAAAAAACACCTTATTATTAGTGGATAAATTGTTAAATTCATACTCGCTTCATGAGTTTTCCTATGAAAATTCACATTGCAATACATACAGATTCGTTCAATGAATACGGGTCAGGTGCTTTTTTTAGGGTTCCGTAGCCAAAATGGCAAAAACGGAACCCTTATACCAACCAAAAATCGTTGATAGAGTTTATTAATGTGCATTTAATATATTTTTTTTTTAATTTTATATCGAGTAGTTTAAAAAATAGAAGGGGGGGCACATTTTTCAGATTTTGAGAGCTGATATCTCGAAAACGATTTGCTTAAATAAAATTGAGATTAATAACCCTTCATATCATTTTAAAAGACCTTTCTATTAATGCCCCACACGCTTATATACAACTAAAAAAAATGTAAGGATATACTAAATTGTAAAAAAACCATTGGGGTGGGGGCCCTCCATACATGTAACTGATAAAAAATTTTTTTTAGCTGTAGGTATATAAGCTTGTGGAGTATTAATAGAAAGGTCTTTGAAAATTATATGAAGTTTTAAGAATCTCATTTTTATTTAAGCAATTCGTTTTCGAGATATCAGCTCTCAAAATCTGAAAAATGTGTCCCCCCTCTATTTTTTAAACTACTCGATATAAAATTCAAAGAAAAATATATTAAATGCGCATTAATAAACTCAATCAACGATTTTTGATTAAATTATCTCCTATAGTTTTTGAGGCAGGTTGGTTTAACTGTATTTTTTAAATAATAAATTGATAATGGTACGGAACCCTTCGCGCGCGAGTCCGACTCGCACTTGGCCGGTTTTTTTATAGAAAATAATGCAAACACGGAAATTTCAAATATTTTTTCAAAATATTTATAGTGTAGGTAAAATCTATTTTTAAATCTGGTTGTATTGGAATTTCCCTAAATTTATAAATAAATCCAAAAAAACTTTCAAATTGTCGTTAGGTCGGTTTGTATAGACAAAAATGTAGACCGTGTAAGAAAACCACCTAAAATGTATGATAATACGAGTTTTTTAATCATGCTGCTATTTGCATGCTGAGTTGCTATTTTTAAACGGTTTTTATTAACTTCACCGCGTATCAACTGTCGTCGATGCTTCAAATCTTGTGATCGATTTTTCGACCACTTCTACTGCACTGAAATCAATAAAATTTGGAACTCTTATCAAGTCCCCATGACAATGCAATATTATAATATTTGTATCCTTGTATCCTCAAAGCCTGATGCTGCAGACGTACTGCTTACCTTAACCGAGAGTGTTAGACACGTGAAAATGAAAGTATAGCATGTTTGGCATAATCAAATACTACCAGCCTGATCTTGACTTCCAACTCCTCACTCCTGATGCTGCAGTACTGCCTACAATAACCGCAAGGTTTATCTTTTATCGATATCTTGATTTTAAAGAAGTTCTTTAGATATTAAGTAGAAACATGCGAATTTAATACTAACATCCAACTCCTCAAATCTGGTACTCTAGTGTTACTGCCTGCCACAATCGCTAGGTTTAGCGATATGTAGATTTTGCAGTACTGCTTTAGATATTTGGTAGAAACATACGGATTTGGTAGAAACATCATCATCATCATATCAGCTGAAAGACGTTAACTGGTGAATATAAGCCCCCCCAAAGATTGCCACAAGGACCGGCCCTGCGTCACCCGCATCCAGCGACCTTCACCAGGTCATGTGTCCACCTTGTAGGGGGCCTACCCACGCTGCGCCTTCCGGTACCTACGTGACCGCCACTCGAGAACCTTACCGCCCCAACGGCCATCGGTTCCACGCAATCCACGCGCGATGAGCCCCGCCCACTTCAGTTTAGCGATTCGAAGAGCTATATCGGTTACTTTGGTTCTGCTGCGGATGGTCTCATTTGTAATCCGATCTCGCACAAAGACTCTTAGCATAGGCCTTTGGGTGACTTTGAGCCTTCTTATGAGGCCCATTGTAAGCGACCACGGTTCAATACCGTATGTCATTGCTGCAGCCCTCCGGCTGATAGACTCATAGGGTGACAGCGTGAGTGATTCGTGTAGGGCGAACCGTCGCGCCTGCGTCCCTCCAGCTGATAGAGTGATTCGCACAGGGCGAGCCGTCGGACTTGCGGCCCTCCAGCTGATAGAGTGACAGCGTGAGTGGTTCGCTTAGGGCGAGCCGTCGGGCCTACGGCCATCCATCTGATAGAGTGACAGCGTGAGTGGATGGTATAGGGAGAGCCGTCGGGCCTGCGGCCCTCCAGCTGATAGTGTGACAGCGTGAGTGAATCGCAAAGGGCGCGCCGTCGGGCCTGCGGCCCTCCAGCTGATAGACTCACAGCGTGAGTCATTCGCGTAGGGCGATAACGCCCCACGTTTTTATTTCAGTTTGGTAAAAGTTTCCGATTAGGTAACGCTTAATCCACTGACATAGAGGCTAAACGTGGCTTTCAGCATCCGACTTGGGAAAACTACAGTGATAATAGTTTCACGTGAGTAATCTACAGAAAGTTGCATCTACGGTTAGTTATAACAAATTTTTATTTTCTAGTTTTTGGTGCAATAAAAACCGTTTAATTTAAAACTTTTTATACTTATTTTATTATATCTACGGAGTGATCATCGATAAAGTTCCGTGTTTTTCGGATCGGGTGAAAATTTCTGGGTAATTCCAATACAATCTGATGTTAAAACGGTTCCACTTGTATTATAAATATTTATTTTAAATATTTGTAATCAGCATGTTTCCAGTATTTTCTATGAAAAAATCCACCTGACTCGTACTCATCAACCGTGAGTGTTTATGCTCTTATTGAGGAAGAGTGGAAGAGGGTTAGGACTTAGTAGCATATACGACTAAAAGTGCATGGCATTTTTGTGCAATTATTGTAATTATGAAGGTGTTTGATGCAGCTAGAACTATGCAGTATGCATGCGATATGGGCATTAGATCAAACTAGATATAATCTAATAAGAAATAGTCTAATTCCTAATGTACTGGAAAATAATAGTTAGTAATAATGGTTGGTAGTGACCGTGCTTACGAAGCTGGAGGTTCCGGGTTCGAATCCCGGCGACGGCATTCTTTGCATATATATTTATCACAAAATATTTGTTCCTTGGTCATGGCTGTCTATGTATTTATGTATATATCTGTTATATTTGTATCTTCGCCTGGTGGGTACCAGCATCACAAGCCTTAATTAATTGAGCATACAGTGGGACTAGGTCGATTTGTGTAAGATGTCCCAAGATATTTATTTATTTTATAATAGCCTCATACCGGAAGGCGCAGCGTGGGTAGGCCCCCACAAGGTGGACTAATGACTTGGTGAAGGTCGCCGAAGTCCGCTGGATGCGGGTGGCACAGGACCGGTCATTGTGGCAATCTTTGGGGGAGGCCTATGTTCAGCAGTGGTCGTCTTTCGGCTGATATGATGATGATGATGATAATAGCCTCATTAATGGATGGGGGACAAAACTATAAATTTTCTCGGTTATTTTGCCAATATCAGCCCTCGTAGCCTAGTTGGTAGTGATCCTGAGTACGAAGCTGGAGGTTCTGGGTTCGAATCCCGGCCAGGGTATTATTTATTTATCACAAATATTAAATGTGTTCCTTGGTCATGGTTGTCTTTGACAAGTTGTCATGTATTAAGTATATGTATCGTATGTATCACATCACATCGTCAGCCTATATTAGTCCATTGCTGGGCATAGGCCTCTCGTATTGGACTATGACATAGGAGAAAAAAATGCCCATAATGCCACGGTGGGCAAGCGTATTGGCGATCGCAGTAGTGTGTACATTGTGATGATGCTGCTAACCATCAACATTTTCACAAACGAATGCTTATAATCATAATCATAATGTTTTTATTCAAAATAGATTCACATGGAACACTTTTTGAAGGTCAGGTACATAATAATTTAAATAAGTATTAAACATAGGTAAATTACACAGTAATTAAAGCATAAAAATAAGTCTAGAGGTAGGTATCACTTAGGGATACAAATTTTTAGCGTTCGACAATTCATTCATCCACACATATTTATCAGTTATGTAGTCGTCCAGTCTGTAATAGGCTTTTTTAATTAATGTTTTCTTTATGATTTTTTTAAATTTACGTTCTGTTAGATTTTTTATTTCGTCAGGTAACTTGTTATAGTAGCGAGCACACAGCCCCATAAAAGATTTTCGCACCTTACTTAGTCTAGTCTTTATATCTATTAAGTCATTTTTGTTTCTTGTATTAACATTGTGTACGTCGCATTTTTTCCTAAAATAAGGCAGGTTTTTTCTAACGTACATTATATTTTCATAGATATATTGACTGGGCAATGTCATTATATTTGTTGATTTAAATATTTCCTTCATGGGCGTATGGTGTCGATAACGGAATATGGCACGCACTGCACTTTTTTGCCAGATGAAAACAGCCTCCACGTCAGCAGCTCTACCCCAAAGCAATAGCCCGTAACACATTATGCTATGGAAGTAACCATAATACGCCAACTTGGCGGCATCTGAATCGGCTATCTGCCTTATCCTTTTTATTGCATATACGGCTGAACTTAGCCGCTTACAGACAGCAGTAATATGAGGGCCCCATTGTAAGTTTTTGTCAACCGTGATTCCTAAAAATACTGTTTCATCTATGATTTCTAATGATTGGTTGCCAATTGACAGTCCCTGCACTTCGTTTCTAACATTAGGGAGCTCAAAATGTACACACTTAGTTTTTTTGGCATTCAAGACTAGATTGTTGGCAGTAAACCATTCATGGACCTGTTCCATAGCACTGTTAATAGTGGCTGCACTGCGTGAATCTCTGTTCCAACGAAATACAAGTGAAGTGTCATCGGCAAACAATACAATTTTAGCGAGATGTTCGGCCATGAATGGAAGGTCATTCACGTAAATGAGAAACAGGAAGGGCCCTAGTATTGACCCCTGAGGGACCCCTGTCTTAACCTGTGAACCTGCAGAGCTAACACCATTTACAAAAACTTTCTGATGTCTACCAAGCAAGTATGACCGCAACAGCTCCAGAGCCAGACCTTCAACCCCGTAATAATTTAATTTAGTTAATAAAGTCTGATGATCGACGCAGTCGAACGCCTTCGACAAGTCACAGAACATTCCAATAGCGTCTTTTTTTTCTTCCCATGCCTCAACAATGTGTCTGATTAAACTTACGCCGGCGTCAGTGGTAGATCTGCCCTTGGTGAATCCGAACTGCTGAGTGTGAAACAATTTATTCAAATTAAAATGTCCAATAAGTTGTGTAAATATGACTTTTTCAAATATCTTACTTAGAACAGGCAAAACAGAAACAGGTCTGTAGTTATTAGGATCCTTAGCATCACCAGCCTTATGTAACGGTACAACTCTACTCAATTTCATCAGGTCCGGGAATATGCCCTCATCTACACATCCATTGAATATAAAACTTAAATATTTTATTTATTTATTTTATTTTATTGGTATTAAGGATAACAACAGCCGTAAATAATACTAAACATATTACTTCTTAAGAATTAAAACTTAGGCCAATAACAGTCATCCATCGGTTAACATTATCTTATAATTACACACAATTTAACCCTTCATAAGGCTGACATTTCTATAAAGTGAATGGAATGTCAGTCTTACTTATACAAATATGGTGCAATAGTGACTATAATGGCTTTGCAAGTTTTAACAGACATACCCCACACATCTTCTGTTGATTTTACTTTTATTTGTTTAAAAATTTTAATAATATCGTCAGGACTAACATGTTGAAATTCAAACTTATTGTTACATTTGTTTACGTAAGCACTTAATAGGGATTCAGCCTTGGATGAAGAGGAGTTAAGGGATTCGGTGGTTTTGATAGGGATGTTGGTGAAAAATGTTTCAAATTCCTGTGCTATTTCTATAGTCGAGTTGGTAACGCCATTCGGGATATTAAGAGCAATGATTTTGTTAGGTTGTTTGACTTTTCCAGATTCTTTTTTAATAATATTCCAAATGGTCTTAATTTTATCCTCAGATACCTTAATCTTGTTTTTGATAAAATTAGATTTTGCTACAGAACAGACTTTCCTGAATAATTTGGAATATTTCTTAACATACTCTGATATTCTTTCTGTGTGTGATAAACTCCGTAGCTCGTACAATTGAAACATATTTTCTCTGCTTTTTCGAATGCCTGGGGTTGCCCAATCACTAAATTTAAACTTTTGTGACACTTTTTTCGTTTTTACTGGAAAGATACTTTCAAATTCCATCACCACGTTCTTAAAAAAATTGGCATATAACTCATTACAACAACTGGTTTTTGACTCTTTTGAGGGCTGCTGAAGCAACTGCTGGCGTAAACTATCGTTAAATTTTTGCAAACGATGCTCCGTAATTAGGCGAGTACTGATTTCTATGTCAACAGCTAATGATTGTTTGTTTCGTGGCAGTACAATTTCTTGCCCAGTATGGTCTGACTGCATAATGTTTACAATTTTACTGTCTATTATCTTACAATCAACAAATATGTTGTCAAGACATGAAGCTGTGGAGGCTGTAATCCTTGTTGGTTCGCGAAAAACATTGCTTAAATTAAAAGAATTAAACAAATTCAAAAATTTACGAGATACTGCATTGTCATCCAAAATATTAACATTAAAGTCACCACATATTAATATAGTTTTACGGCTCTTACTGATCACTGTTAATACATTTTTGCTTTACTCCCTTAGTCGACTTTTACGACACCCACGGGAAGAACCGGGTGGTGGCCTATGTATTCTTACTACCTTCATCACGGGGATAAGTAAAATACAGAATACGAGTACTTATACATATACACACATTGTACGTAGAACCGCTGATCGTTGGGGCGGAAGGTTCTCGAGAGGCGGCCACGTACTGGCGCAGCGTGGGCAGGCCCCCCACTAGGTTGACTCACCTGGTGAAGGTCGCAGGAGTCCGCTGGGAGCGGGCGGCGCACGACCGGTCATTGTGGCAATCTTTGAGGAAGACCTATGTTTAGAAGTCGTCGTCTTTCGGCTGATATGATGATGATGATACACACATTAATTAGTCGAATGAGTTATGCTCCCATGCCCAGGAAGTACAGACAGACAAACGTATGTACAGCGGGTATCAGTCGCCATGCCACCAGATCGGTGATAATATTTGTTAAAGGCCCTTTTCGCAAATTAATGTACCCAATAATGCTTTACTAAACATTATTTCATTTCCCTGTGGAATCACGAAACAAGAAAAACTTAGCGGAATTTTATAAATGAAAAAAAATTTGGTAATCGTTGATAAATTTTGAGAGAAAATGTCTTTTTTTTAATTCGTTTTTGACCGTTATGCAGTGATAAATGCATTTTAGGAAACTATTTAAATAAATTTAAATATCTTTTTCCCTTTCTTTAAGGGTACCTGCCTTGTATATTATGGCGTTACATTCCAAAAGGGATGATGATGACTGTTGTTAAAATAAATTATTTAACATTATGCACGACATAATACACGAAGAAATTGTTCCTAAGATGTAGATTACAGTAATTTTTGTACAGAACTTCTATTTAATAAATCGAAAAGAACTTAAAAGAGTAGGTCATTTTGTCACGGGATTCGAACCCGCTTCCTTTGGATTGCCGGTCTAACGTGCTTCCAATTACACCAGACGACCTTCCGTCGATCACAGCGAATTTAGTCAATAGTATTGTGAAGCTAATCACTAACGACATATAATAATGCTGCTGCCCGTGCCCATCATCAGGCCAGTGACACTTCAATCCCTTAGCTAACTCTTACGACGGGTATAGTTGGGGTGGTGACAAATGCTACAATAAAATATACTGCTGCCACGCGACACGCAGTACAGCATTGTTCATAAATACGCGAAGGCCCCCTTAAATAAAATTGCGCTTACAATTTAGCACGAGGAAAATTAACAAATAATCACATGTGTAGATAACAGATATTTGCCACTGTTAACATTCGCACTGAGAACAAAACTTATGCTGAGAGAATGTTACAAACATGCCCACAGCTGTCGCCATCATAAATATGTATGCAATACCAGGTGCTTAAATCAGAACATGTACCGTCATCATATCAGCCGAAAGATGTCCACTGCTGAACATAGGCCTCTCCCAAATGTTGCCACAATGACCGATCCTGCGCCAGCCTGCATCCAGCGGACTCCTGCGACCTTCACCAGGTCATCAGTCCACCTTGTGGGGGGCCTACTCACGCTGTGCCTTCCGATAGGTGTGTGGCCGCTACTCGAGAATTTTGCGCCCCAACGGTCATCGGTTCTACATGCTATGTGTCCCGCTCACTGACACTTCAGTTTAGCGATTCGGAGAGCTATATCGGTTACTTTGGTTCTGCAATTTGATGACAATGAGATTATAACTATTAACGCCTTGCAATTAGAGTCGTGTTCTGATATTTATGGTCTCTTTGTTCGCTCCTCTCACCTATAAAGGTGGGTTTACACCAAACGAGCAAATGTTTTTCACTTTTTAGCTCGGTTGGCCTGAAAACCAGCGTCGTGTGAGAGAACCTTAAGAATAACACAAAATTTAATTTCAGGTGACTCAAGGCACATGTCAAAATAAGTAGCATTAGGATGTAATAAAGGTTGCAATACACTTGTTCAGTCATTAAACTTATTTTTCTTAACAGTAAGCTGTTATTGAGTTATAAAAAAAATTGGTTAAATGCTAGTTTCATAGAGGAATTGATTATTTTTGACCTAAATAAGCTTCCCTTTAATTTAACGGAAATCAATAAAAACATTAACTCTACCAGCATACCAATTTTTATCAAAATCTATGATGTGATCCAAATGTTCGAAGTTTTTGGGAATTGTTAATTTTCTTTATTTCCCGGTGTCTGCCCGTAAGCCTCAAAACGCAATGAATATAAGTTCCTAATATTATACTGATAGATACGTTTAATAATATAATTGGCATACTAATGAAAGATTATAATCGCTTATGTCATTAAAAGTAATATCCAATGTAATCATTTTGGGGATACAAAGTACAGTCGCCATGAACTTCGTAACACAAAAATGCTTTACTTCACACTAGCTCATAATTTTTGTACCGCCCGTGGCACACACAATGTGTTTCATCACACCTGTGAGGCAAAAAACACAAAAATTCGTAAAACAAAAATGACGTTATTTATTTTTTCTGTTTTACAATCCACGTGTATGACTATAGTAGGTACATTGTGTGATAAGGGCGATAAATAAGAAATTCTAAAGGCGCGGGCTTTACTTCACACGAGCTCATAATGTTTGTACCGCCCGTGGCACACACAATGTTTTTCATCACACCTGTGAGGCAAAAAAGTAAATAATTAAAAATATATTTTCACAAAACAACTACCTATAAAATGGTCTAAATCATTTCTCAAAATCAGGGATGACTTAAATTAATCATTTTTATAACAGAAACCTCGGCGTGGCGCGCTCCGCCGCCGCCGCCCGCCTGCGGCGGCTGCGGGCGCCGCGCTAGTGTTCAGAACGACTTATGTGCTACAATTGACCTTTAGTAGACTTTAAGTAGTGGTGATAAGGTTCATGTAGGGTTTGGGGGTTGGTAAGTGATATCGACCTTTATAGGGTTCCGTAGTTGATGGTAAAAATGTAACCTAGGTATTTTTTTTCTACCACGTCGGCGACAAAGAAGCATACGGCCCTGATGGAAAGCGGTCTCCGTACCCTATAGGCACCTGTATAAATTCAGGGTCTCGAAGGTAATAGCAAAGTACAAATACCGTGTTAAATAATCACATATATAATTATTCTAGGTTCTAACACTCTCCACACAAATATGTACATTTATCTTACTAATACTCTCCACACAAATCCTCAAAAAAATACAAAAAGTTAGTTACATTATAGAACTACGTTGAAACATCGTTAGCTAGTTTTCGGTCGAGACCGCGCCATCTAGTGACATGTTAGGGAAACTCCGAGATGCAGCTCGAACTTGTAACTCCAGGAGTGTCACATTAAGAACTTGTACACTCCTTTTTTGAAGAACCCCATACTGTAGTTCTTCGGGAAAACCTCGGCTGGGAGCTCATTCCACAGACGGACCGTCCGCGGGAGGAAATTCATTTGAAACCGCACGGTACGCGACCATTTAGGTTGCAAGGTGTGAGGATGTGCGCCCAGTCGATGGCAAGCAGTGCGATGAAGAAGAGTGGACTTTGGTATCATCTCGAAGAGCTCTTCAGAACCCACCCATTGTACAGGCGTGCTTTTTCCTATGTCAGGCATAGATCCCAATACACACATCACGATGATCAACGATGGCTACTTTATTTCGTGAACACGCTTTATATTTATTGCATACTATGGTATTTAAGTTGTTACAAACTAGATATTCTTATACCTAGCTTAAAATTAAATGTATGTGGTACGGTTATACAGGGTGTTTGGGATAACGATGTAGGAATTTCTGGAGTTGGTAAAGGAGACTAATTGGAAGAGTTTGAACCCTATTTACCTTAGTCCAATATGTGTCAGTTTTTTTTTTAATAAAAAAAAGAAATCACACTTGCCCACTAACTACAAGAAACTTATTTTGTTTGGTGACGGCGTTCAACAATTGATCGACGATAACTTTTAAACTAATTGCTATTTTGTTGTACTTTTTTTTGTAATCAAAACCTAGAAAATCAAGCATGTTTTATACAAATAGGAAGACTCATATCCCGACTACTTTTTTTTTCACAGGCCGATAAACTTTTATTTACTGTTAGTAATGATGAACTAGAAAAATTATTAAAAAAAATGATGTGTGTGGCAACTGGGAGTTCAATTTTTTTTTATTTATTACTCAACTAATTGTTATGTTAATTATAAAAAATCAATGCTATTTATTGCATATTTTGTTTTAAATTTAACTTTTTAAGTAAATTTTTGGTATAAAACTAAAAATTTTGAAAAACGTGATTTAAAAAAAAACTGTCACATATTGGACTAAGGTAAATAGGGTTCAAATTCTTCCAATTAGTCTCCTTTACCACCTCCAGAAATTCCTTCATCGTTATCCCAAACACCCGGTATAATACCTATAGTTATAAACTTATAACTTATACTCATACCTAAGTTAAGTATATGTGACTAGGAATAAGAATTGATATTTACAGAACCCTTTATCCCTGGCCCGACACGCACCTGGCCGGTGTGTTTGCATGATCGTTGCAATATTAATGTGACATTCAGCGTGCACTTAAATTGCGATATTATAAAGTGCATTCCCGATAAAGCTGACGGTTACGGTTTTAATTAGTTTTGATGCGTTTTGCACCTCGGTGCATGCTTCGTATGCTCGGAAATACTTTTACGGCGTTTTGCTAAATTTGTTAGATCTGGATCTGGACAATCGCTTCTTAGAATATTGCTTATATAGGAGCTAGTTTTGTGCTGAGAAAGAAGCTATGCGATCGATGCATTTTTGTTAAGAAATGGGGGCTGACGTATTTTCTTGTTTCCTCTCTGGATGTAAACATTTGAGTTCGTTTTTTGTAAAACGTCCCACTTTGTCGCTTACCATAAAGACGAGATTTCCTTGTATCTTCATATGAATAAACTGACAAAGCGGCTTTATGACAATCGACAAAGTGGGACGTTTCACTAAACTCACATTTAAGCATTTTTTTTCACAACAAAACCTACTTTTGCCTCGCGTATGTCGCTGTGGTGTTTTGCTTTTTTTATATTATTATGAAATTTATGTGTCAACTTTCTTAAGCTAGGTTTTTATAACAATCAAACGAACTGCCAAGGAGTGATATGCCTTGCCCGAATCTGTGTTTCCGCATGTGTACAATTTGAATATCTTCAAGGCAAGAGTGAATAGGTAGGTATCTCATAGGTAAACGTGCTCCACCGTAGACTGCATCATCACTTACCAGCGGGTATGATCGTGGTCAAACGTCTACCTATTCTGAATAAAAAAAATGTCTATAAAAGTAAAATACAATGAAACAAACAAAAACAATAATATTGATTTAAACTTTCACGATTATCACTCATATTTTAAATATAAACGGGTCTTAATCGCGTAAACTTACGTTTAATTATATCCTGACAAATCAGTAAAACAGTAAAACAGTTTCGGGCATGACATTACACCTGCCTGCGACCACGGGTGTAACGTCATGCCAGAAACGTCAGGATATAAACGTAAGTTTACGCGATTAAGACCCGTTAATACCCCCGAAATATACAAAAACAATGCGAAACACAAACACATTATAAAAACCTAACCTAGAGAGCCGCCGGCAACGGAGCGGACCCAAGCTGCCGGTGGTTAGGGCTACAGGGAGAGGAACCGACGGACTATCCGCGCCGTGTCCAGGATTACCGCCTTCTGCATCTGACCCTTGATCCAACCACCTAGCGAGAGCCTCTTGAGGTGTTGATCGAGACTCTTCGCTATTAAACCGTTCGTTGTAACAACTATATGGACTATGATGTATCCAATATCCCATATGGCGGTTATCTCGTGGGCCATGTCTAGGTACTTACTAGACTTGTCCTTCTCGGCCTTCACGAGATTCTCATCATGAAGAATGGTGACGTCGACGAGCACAGCCCGGCGCTGCGATCGATCTACTATATTATTATTATCATAATGAAAGGCCTCCAAAAACTACAAAAATAGCCAATTTTTAAAAACGACGAGATAGTCATAAAACTTTACGTATTTTAACAAAAAAATACACGGATATCCCAAAAATTCTGTCAAAAATTATTTTTGCTATAACTGTACTTTCTTTAATCATTTCATCTAGTACCTACTCATTAAACGTATACAGGGTGTTTCCTGTGTCACTGATAACCTCGCACACTCGGTATACACAGTCATACGTCCTACTGAATATCTTTTAGTAGGTAGGTAGTTAGGACCAACACTGAAATTGCAAAAATCACTTTTCCATACAAAATGTCCAGATCACGTAACCAAATTATATGAAAAAGACTTTTATCGTCAATTCGGGGTTGGTTCCATACTAAAATGTGAATTAATATAATATTATATTGGGCGTGTGCGAGATTTTCGTTGACTCGGGAAACACCGTGTATAAAACCTTCTAGTAATGAGTTCACATAATTTATAAAAACTTCGTGCCATTATTAAAATATTAAACGTCTAACAAAAACACTACTACGTAGGTACACCAGAGTTTTCACTTACAAAGCTTTTCATTGCAAAGAATTTAACGACACTTCGTAAATATTTCGAAGAGGAATGCTTAATAAATATAATTGTCTATTATTACTTACATTTTGAATTCCTCAAATCGCTATTTCTTTTAATTATCCTGTTACGAAACGAACCGAAAAGTCATAACCTACACTTTTATTTACATTTAAAATGAGCTCTCTGACTTACGAGCTAGAGTTGATTGTATGTGTATTTTTTTCTACTAATTATGGTGAAGATTTTCATAGTCGATGGTAGGTCTGCTTATTTGTTAGAAAACCATAGACCGTGGAGCAACTGACAGTTTGAAATGGGAAAGGCAGGCGTAGTGAACCTTTCTTTTTTACGCGTAAAAAAAACTTTTTTGCGAAATGAGTTTTAATTTAGAATTGCATGTGTCTGGTTGACAAAAGTGAGACATCAGGTGCATATAATCTTAAATTGAAAAAACAATACTTGTCTAGGCGATGCAGATTCCCATGAAAGCTTAAATATACACGTTTTTCCAGAGACTTGCATAAAGTATTTTTTATCAAAATCGTAATAACGTCTCTGAAGTTTCAATATTTGAAAACACTCCTTAAGTTTACTTGTGTATGTATTATGGATTGCTTAGTTTTCAAGCGTCTGTAAAGTTCCCCGCTTAGAATCGAGCTATTTATCTAAAGTATAGTTCATTCTTAGGTATCTTATTTAATAATCAACTTTCTAACCTCAAAGTCTAAGTAAGAGAGTATATCCTCGTATTACTGCAAATACCAGCTATCTGCACAAATCAGGTTTGTACAGAATCAATTTAATTATCATGATAGTTAAATTTCATTGTAGAATAACATAATACGTGCACATAGCTGGTATTTGCAGTAATAGGACCATATACACTCTTTTGATCTAAAACAATCATGTTGCCGAAATCAATGCATTAATATTTTCGTTGTAAAGTTTATCTTTTCATTTGGGGATAACTTTATGTTAAGCCACGAAATAGAAATTTAGTAAATCAAGTGTGCGTCTCAGGTTTGAAAGTTGTTTACTAGATAGATTTGACTGACAGATATATTTAACCGTGTGGTCGCCGGTCAAGAATAGCACCAACCTATGTCCTCCTTAGGTGTCGTAAGAGCCGACTAAGGGATTCTACTGTGGCAGATCTAAAATAAGGCTGTGGTCAGTCACTGCATTCCTTGTCTCCATCAGTCGTATCGGTCTTCCGATCCACTGATGCCAGGAGGCAAGGGACGAGAGAGTGGGTTTGCAGTAGCGCAAATGCTTATTCACTTTAATCTCTTCACGCGCAGATGACCCTTGCGAAGAATAATGGACACCGAGACTTAAAGTCCTGCGGCGATGGAGTGTTGGCGGTGGGGTTCTGGACCTCGATGTGTTCGGGCCTTAGTTGACACTCTGCA
The DNA here is from genome assembly GCA_025490895.1 of Thaumatotibia leucotreta. Classification (NCBI taxonomy): domain Eukaryota; kingdom Metazoa; phylum Arthropoda; class Insecta; order Lepidoptera; family Tortricidae; genus Thaumatotibia; species Thaumatotibia leucotreta. The sequence continues at coordinate 33,821 of JALPQI010013922.1, forward strand.
CGTAGGCGGTCAGACGAGAGTGGTCGCTCCTTGGACTCGATAGAGGCGGGAGGACAGGTTCGGCAGCACGTCTGATGCCAAAGCAGCCCTATTTAGGATCGCTCTGCTTTCCCTAATCAAGGGAAGGGCCTAGAAAAGGTGGCCTAAAAATAGCCCGTCTCACCTCCAACCGAAACGTCAAACCGCGGGCGTTTGGGCATCGAACTTACGCGGTCGAAATAAGAAACACAAAGATAACCATAAAGATCTCTGCATTGGAGCATGGAATGTCCGGACACTCTTAGACGCTGATACTAACTTGTGCCCTGAGAGAAAAACTGCTATTATAGCAAGGGAACTGGGCGAGTATAACATAGACATTGCGGCATTGAGCGAAACCCACCTCAGCGATAGTGGCGAGCTTTGTGAGCAACTAGGAGGATACACTTATTACTGGTATGGAAAGCCTGCTCACGAGAGGGCATCCAGTGGTGTGGGCTTTGCAATACGTAACCAAATAGCTAGATCACTCCAAGAACTACCTGTAGGTATCAATGATCGTTTGATGACACTTCGTATTCCCATTTTGCCAACGAAATATCTCCACATCATTAGTATATTTTATATGCTCCAACACTGCCCTCTCCGGACGAAGACAAGTGCAGGTTTTATCAAGTTCTTCGTGATGTCCTCACTAAAATCCCCCCAGGTGACAAGATCGTATTGTTGGGAGACTTTAATGCTCGGGTGGGTGCTGAGTTCGAGGTTTGGAAAGGTATTCTCGGACGTCATGGTGTTGGAAGGTGTAATTCTAACGGATTGGACCTTCTAACACTATGTGCAGAGTTTAACCTGTGCATTACAAATACTTACTTTCGCCTACCCGAAAAATATAAAACCACGTGGATGCATCCAAGATCAAAACACTGGCATCTTTTGGATTACATCATAGTTCGCAAGAGGGACATCAAAGACGTCTTGATCACGAGATCTATGAGAGGTGCCCAGGGCTGGACCGACCACCGCTTGATCCGTTCAAAGTTAAGGATAGCTTTCAAAGCACCACGTAGATCAGGCCTGAACATTCCAGGTAGACTCGACATCGCTAAACTTGTGCACAACAAGCAACTCGGGGAAACTCTTGATGCAGCCTTTGGCAGTCAACCTTTCGTGTCTTCAATGGAACCGATTGACGTGCAGTGGAGTGATTATGCCAACAAATTGTATGAGGTCTCATTCGATACCATCGGTAGACCTGCCAAAAAGAACCAAGACTGGTTTGACAACTCGGATCCAGAAATAATGAAACTCATTGAGGAATATAGACACTTACTCAAAACTAGACCGAACGTTGATGATGTCAGGTTTGCTCAAAGGCTTCTAAAAGTGAGAGTGCGCGATCAAAAGGATAAATGGTGGACTGATCGGGCTAGGGAGTTGCAGCTACTTGCGGACACAAATCAGATGGGCAAATTCTTTCAGAGCATACAAGCTGCCTTCGGGCCGAAATGTAGGAAAATTGCACCGATTTATTCGCGTGATAAGGACAGACGTCTCACAAATAAGCACGAAGTACTGGCCCGTTGGGCGGAACATTTCAAAGACGTATTAAACCCTGAAACGCACCGTGCTGATATTTCCTTTATACAATCTCTGGAAAACCGGCCCCCTGTTGATAACCTTGCGGATCCACCAGACTTTGTTGAGTATATGTCGGCGGTGAAGAAACTTAAAAATAATAAGACGCCAGGATCAGATAGCCTACCATCCGAAATTTATAAGTACAGTGGACCGAATGTTAATAACAAGCTATTTGAACTGATACTGCGGATTTGGGATTCGGAAAATGTTCCTCAAGACTGGAAGGATGCTGCAATTTGCAAACTGTACAAAGGTAAGGGACAAATTTCTGACTGCAGTTCATATAGAGGGATTTCGCTTCTTTCCACCGCTGGTAAGGTCCTAGCTCATATACTGAACAAACGTCTAAGCAGTCTGGCAGAACACATTTTACCAGAAAGTCAGTGTGGTTTTCGACCTTATAGGGGCACTGTTGACGCTATATTTGTTGTGAAACAAATCCAAGAAAAATGCCTAGAACAGAATCGGCCCCTATATATGTGCTTCGTGGATCTCGAAAAAGCTTTTGACCGCGTGCCACGCGAAGCACTCTGGCTCGTTCTGCGAAAAATTGGATGTCCTGAGAAATTCATTAATTTAATAAAACAGTTCCACGATAACATGATGGCCAAAGTTCGGCATGACAATGAATTCTCAGTGGAGTTCCCAGTTACCAGCGGCGTAAAACAGGGCTGCGTAATGGCTCCAGCTCTCTTTGCTCTGTATTTCTCTGCCATTCTTGAAGACGCGCGTCAAGAATGCTGCGGACAAATAGAACTAAATGTCCGGACTGACAAAAGTGTATTTAACTTATCGCGCTTCAAATCAAAAACAAAAGTGAAAAAGCTCTCAGTGCTCGAGATTCTCTATGCCGACGACGTGTGCCTAATGGCCGATAGCATGGAAAGGCTCCAGTCCTACATGGATGCTCTGCAACAGTCGTGCCTTAAATTTGGAATGGTGATTAGCATAACTAAAACTCAAGTGCTCAAGCAACCAGCTCGCAATTGCGAAGAAGACTCCACTAACTTGAGTATCCAAGGGAGGCCACTAACGGAAGTGTCCTCTTTTAAGTACCTTGGAAGCCAGATAAGGAAAGACAACAGACTGACTTCGGAGGTCCCATCAAGGATAGCTAAAGCTGCTGCTACCTTTGGTCGATTGGCACATCGTGTTTGGGGATCGCATGATATAAAGCTTCATACAAAACTGGCGGTGTACAAAGCCATGGTTCTCTCCATACTTCTGTATGCTTCAGAAACCTGGTGCTTGTACAAGAATGACATTCGCCTACTAGACAAATTTCACTTGCGCTGTTTACGGTCCATCCTACATATATAAAGTGGCAGGACCGTATCCCCAATACGGAAATACTACGTCGTTGCAAGATGACTGGCATGGAGGCTCTGCTGATGAAGAGCCATTTAAGGTGGTGTGGGCATGTCTGGCGTATGGATGACTGCAGACTACCGAAGGCCGTTCTGTATTCTGAGTTATCTCATGGCAAGCGGAATCGAGGTGGGCAGCATCTGCGTTACAAAGACGTGCTTAAGCGCCACTTAACTGCCAGTAACATTGCCACGCACAGGTGGGAGGAGTCTGCGTCTCTGCGTCCCGAATGGCGTTCGCTTGTCAAGACGCGAGTCAATCATTTTGAGGAGACCCGTCTTTTTGAACTGGACGCTAAACGTCAAGCTCAAAAATCTCGCCCCAAGCCCACATATAACTACACCTATAATAGCTCTGGTGAACTTTACTGTGTTCCATGTAATCGGGTGTTTAAGAGTAAGTTTGGCTTCGCAAGCCACATTAGGGCTCACTCTCGCAAGTAGCTAGGGTCGCCGTCGCCGATTACGGCGTGGATAACTATATATATTAATCTGGAGATTGCGAAGCCTTAAGGATGAACGCGCTATGCACTTGTTTGATGTATAAAAACAAGCGACGCCACATTTCTATAAAAGTTTATAAATAAACAGGATGCCTAAACATTTTATAATGCAGCTGTCTACCCGATTAGTATGCGATGCAGGCAACTAATGTACTTAATGCGAGCAGGCAGAAATGTCATTCGCACGATAGTGTATCGACATGATAATAACATGCCAATTTCTTATACTTTGTAATTGAGTTTCGATAGTGTACCCGTTGTAACGAAAACCCGTTTGAGTACTTTGTTTTTAAATATTAGATGTCATATACGAAAGTGGCATTTGAACCCACATCCTCAGATTTCGCGGCTGATGAGTGATGTCTGAACCACTCGGAATTAAAAAAAAAAACAACTGAGTAATAACGCTATTTGAGTTGTTCTATTAAAAAATATAGGTACCTAATTGTATTTTACTACAATATCACTTACAGTTATACACCAAACATGACATCGTAATACATAAAAAAGTACGTAATGATTAACAAATTAAAAATGAAGTGAATTTTAAGGTAAACGTACGCAGTGGATAAGAGTACCCATACATATTAATCCTAAATAGATTGCCCAAAATAGATTGCGCTTTACACTGTTGTACGTTTACCCCACATAACTCTAAAAGTTTGCATTTAGTATGACGAATTGGTTTATTTATCCTAATTACTTATTTATCCCAATGCAATATAATACTAAAAAACCCATGGGAATATATTTCTATTTTTTCCCACTGAATACGATTTCCCCGTCTTTTTCCTAAAATACGATATTGAATAGATCCTATAACGGACTGTCACTATTTCTTATTTATTCTGTACGATTTCGTAAACAAAAGTAATAAAAATAATCTGTAGGTACAAAATCGAAGGTTAGGAAGTGAATTTTAAAATATCGAGTAAGTATGTTTTGTCTAGTAAATAAACAGCTAAATTTATCTCTGGGTTATGTAGGTATAAAAATAATTTGATTTGTAGTCGGTATTAAGTCGGTAATTTGTAATTAAATGGAATAAGCGGCTATTCAAAGTACTTACCACGTTTTTAAGACTCCGTTTATCGGTAGAAATACATAATTATACGATGAGTGTAGGTAATAAATATCTAGGAAGGCTTATTTTTGTTCTATAAGAAACAATTGCCAGCACTAAAACTACAGAATTGCTCTATTAAATCAATAAAATTACAAATACTTTCGTAGTTTTTCCTAACCGTACAAAACCATCAATTGGTTTATACATCTTTTTGCCACAATGTAACGTTGTTGGCAATTATTTCCTTACATAAAAATAAAGTAGTAAAACGCTTTTGTATAGGTATTCGGTAAAAAAAGTTGATAAAGACGTTTGTTTAAGCATTTCTGATAAAATAGTGAGGGGCTCTTAAAATGTATAAAATAAATTGTCACACAATCTAAGAGCAAATTTTGCTGAAAAAAAATTTGTATCGTTGTTTAGTACTAGCATTACACAAAAAGCAAATCTGATATATTATTAAATACCTGTTTTATTACAAAAATGGATATTTTTTCTTAAGGCCTATATTATACAAATATTGGTAATAACTAATGTAAGTCATTTAGATCTCTTGTGTAACATAAAACTTTTCCATAAGATTATTATGTTCATAAAATTTAATACAGCCATTTATGGATCAGGAAGGTATGCTTATACGCTCCATTTGTTACATTAAACACAAAATATGAAGCGATAATTTGAGAATTCATAATTTTATAATTCGTTGAATGTCTTCATATAACATTTACGTGCTGTAATTGTTTTTTATATTATTTATCACGCAGGCCCGAAGTTGACGCCGTCACAGACTGTTAATAGATGTAATTGCAACACAAATCGACTAACACCAATCGATTTAACAAAGTTATAATTGTTAATGTCAACATTCTTCGCAATCACACGTTTCCGCCTCACACGAAACAATAACGAACTAAAACTGCGCAACACTATCCAAAAAACTCGCGATTTTGCAACGATAACCACCAATTAAGAACTAACTTAAAAACCGTCGCTCAAACCAAACCGTTTAGCGAAAAAGCGCAATAAAAAACGTAAACAACGCATTGAACGCAACAACGCATAGCTCGGCGAAAAAAATGTCAAAAAAATATTATAAAAAAAGTCGAGTGGTGCGCCCCTGACTTGAAAAAGCGGAGGAATGGAAATTATACGGCGTCGTGAAAAACGGGGAAGAAACTATAGCGTGGGCTGCGCGCGCACGCTATCGGCTGTGGAGTGTGGAGGCGGCTTCTTTATTATCTTTCCTATTAACTATGCGTATAGACGCATTAGGAGGTAAATGCTTATCCTCCTGCCGCCCAGACAATAAATTTTTTCAATGAATTTTGAATTCATAGGGTAGGAAGTAGAATAGACTTTCTTTTGTTGGAGGAGACCTTTTTATAGGCCTCTGGGCGGCTAGAGGCTATAAGCGCCACGTTGGGCAAGCGGATTAGCGATCGCAGTAATGTGTCCACTATGATGACGCTGCCCATCATCAATATTTTGTCAAATAATGGTCAGTGACACTTCAATCCCTTAGTCCACTCTTACGACACCCGAAGGAGGAGTTGGGGTGGTGACAAATGTATTACTCCCGTCACCACACGGCCAACTTGGCAGTAACTAAAATCGATGCGAAATCTGAATTTTAAATACGTGTAAATAACCTGCAAGCACAGGAAATTTTCGCGATAAAAACGATCCTGTGTCCTCTCTCGCTCGGGTGCCGAACTCCCCATACCAAATTATAGTTCGAGAAATATAAATTGAATGTTTATTTTTACTGTAATGTAGGTAGAAAGGTACCAATTTATATTTCTCGACTATACCACAACAACTTCCGTCCAGCGGTTTTTACTTCTGTTGCCTCAGACACACAGATAGGGATACTTTCGCATTTATTATGATGATGTTTGTTAGCCTCTGTAGCCTAGTTGTTACGAAGCTGGAGGTTCCGGGTTTGAATCCCGGCGAGGGCATTATTTGTGTATTTATTTATTACAAATATTTGTTCCTTGGTCATGGCTGTCTATGTATTTGAGTATCTCATCACCAGCCTATGACAGTCCACTGCTGGACGCAGGTCTCTCCTATTAACTATGCGTACAGACAGACGCATTAGGCAAATCCCATAATCGCCACCATCGTAGTGGACACATCGCAGTAATGTGTCCACTATGATGACGCTGCTGCCTATCATCAATCTTTTTTTTAATAATGGTCAGTGATACTTCGATCCCTTAGTCGACTTTTACGACACCCGCAGGAGGAGTTGGAGTGGTGACAAATGTATTCTTACTGCCGTCACCACACGGCCAATGTGAGTATCTATATGTATCTATTTATTATATACAATAGCGTCACCTAGTACCTGCATCACAAGCCTTAATTGCCATGGGAATAGGTCGATTTGTGTAAGATGTCCCAAAATATTTATATATTTATTTATGTATCTGGATAAAGTATGTTAAACCTTGGACCTTTACATCTCTAGTAGTATAGATATAGATGCTTAATAATATTATTGTGAAGGGTTTGAACCAGTAGTAGATTTTTTTTTCTCTCTCTTGATAATGTCAGACGATTCGAAAATGCTTATTAAAAAGCTTACTTGAATAAATTATAGTTTGACTTTGACTAAAGCAATATTAGCGGAAGCCGTTTCCA
>JALPQI010013923.1:0-30428 GCA_025490895.1 Thaumatotibia leucotreta
TGTTTACCCAAAAAACTTGGCCAAACTTCACTGAACCAACCGGATATTTGACATCACGAGGACGTTTTCTAGAACTTGCTATGGGAAGGTATATTTCCGATTTGATGATTCTAGAAGGATTATTAAAGAAAAATTGCTCAAAAGATGACATTTTCGTGTACGCAAATAATGTACAGAGAACCATAGAAACCGCTAAAGCATTTGTCGAAGGCGCTTTTGGAGATTGCGTAGATGTTTATTACATTAATTCCACAGAAGTGGATCCAGTTTTTAGTGTCGCTGTAAGAAATGATTCGGAAGAGTTTAAAAAGACCGTTCTAAATGAAATGGAGATTAAATTGAATAACACTGATTTAAGTGCTGCTTATTTAGAGATTGACAGAATCCTAAATTTAGAGGATTCGACTTATTGTTCATTAACTAATATTTGTGATTTAAGCACAGCGGAGACTAAACTTGATATTGAAGTAAATGTGGAATGCCCTGCAAATTTCACAGGGGCTTTATTGATTGGTGGAGGGATTGTAGATGCGCTTTTAATGGAGTATTACGTCGGTATGCCACCCGAAGATGTGGCTTGGGGTGAAATAAAAACAGACAAGCAATGGAAGAAGCTAGTTGCGATACTAAAAACTTTTCAAGATTTATGCTTCAAAACTAAGCTCGCTGACAAAGATGCAGCTGTAAATTTACTCGAGTATTTGACTGATATATTCAAAAACGGTACGAAGAAGTTTTACCTCTTAACAGGACATGATGTGAATATAGTTTCTCTGTTGTCCACTTTAGGATTTGAAGATTATTGTCTGCCAGGTCAATTTGAGAATACGCCTATTGGTGGGAAAGTGGTGTTTGAGAAATGGTACGACGAATTAAGACAACGAGACCTGTTGAGGGTGCGCTACGTGTATCAGTCCTCAGCTCAAATCAGAGATGGCGCTAGAGCAAGTTTACTGAACCCGCCGCTATGGGCGCTGCTTCGAATGAAAAATTGCACTGTAGACTATAACGGATTCTGTCCTTGGGAGGAATTTATAAACGTGTTGGACAATGCATGATAAAGTATTAGCATCTACGTATTGTAACTTGATATATGAGGGAGAATTCTTTTATTTTGTTTTACATACATAATAATAACGCTTTTTTCACTGTTTTTAATTAGTTGAAGATTATATTTTATGTAGTGTGTATAAAAGAGTTGCAAAATAAGATCGCAGTATTTTATGTTGAAGAATCTGGTTAAATATTGTGATGCAATTAATTTTCGGAAGATTTAAGCCTATGTTCTGATAGCTTTTCAAAATAAATATGTAACATTAAAATGATCTTAATTTGTTTGTAATTCTGTAGCCTAATGTATGTACCTAAAATCAAATAAAGAATTATGATATTTATTTTCTGATCATTGGTATAGCCATCTCTTATTAAAATATACCATTTTTCAGTTGAAAGTAAAAAAAAAGGTAAACAAATATGGTAGGCATTTGACATCTTTGACACATATCGGGAAACACGTGCACAGCATATCTAAGTATTCCCTTTCTTTCATACTAATAAATATCAATCATTTTAACAAAAAATATATATGAACGTCAGGTTAAGGTTTAAAGTTAGTGATAAAACCAAGATTGAGTTCTGAAAGTGCGTGATTATGAAATAATACAAGTTTGCGGGTTTGTTTACCTTTTTTACTTTCAACTGAAAAATGGTATAGTTAATATGAGTTTGTACGCATTAGGAGTACGCACTAAATACCCATAATCAGCACGCTGGGCAAGCGGATTGGGGCTTGTGCATAAATCACGCGAGGTCCGATAGGGGGGGAGGGGGTCCAAGAAAACATCACGAAAGATCACGATAGGGGAGGAGGGGGTACAAGGAGACCTCACGTGTATTTTTCTACGATGAACAAACTAAGAAATATTGTGAATTTCGGCTAGCGAACGTGGAAAGTTGAATGAGAAAAATACACGTGAGACTGCTAGGGGGGGGGGGGTGTAGCCACAAAACAGAAAAAACAGTAGAAGCGTAATGTAAGCGCAGCGCGTGTGGCAATAGTAAGCAGCGCAAGGCTTACCTGAACAAAAGTTAACCACAGTAGGCCGTCAGTTCTCTAAGCGCGCTCACGTGAGATCGTTTTCGAATAAATCCGAAAAAGAATGTGCAAATATGCCTTTTTGTGCCGTTTTGGGATGTAAAAGTAACAGCCAGAAGTCAAACCTCACCAATGAAGGTATTTCATACCACCGGAAGTTCTTAATTTGTTAATATTTTAATATTTTCTAAAATATTTCGTCTTCCGCAAGATGTTTGTACTACGCTAAATAAGAAACAACTTTATATGCCAATAATAAGGTCGTTTTTTATTTGGCATGAAACTATGGAAATTTCTAGAATTTCGGAACGATAGGCTGAGTAGCGGCCAATGCGAGGAAAGGGTCCAAAAAGGTATCGATATCGATATTTTATTTCGTCGATATACCTACATTAGTTGTCTTGAGCCGATTAAGTGAAAAAAATTGAAACATGTTCTCTATAATCTTTATTTATTTAATCGGGTTTCCGACTGTCATCGTCATCATCATCATCATCTCAACCTTTTGCTGCCAGCTGCTGAGCGTAGGCCTACGTATCATCATATTATAATATTGTGGATATTAAGGTTTCGTGGCCAAATCATAGTTTCGCCATATCCGCCCGACTGTCATCGTCATCATCATCATCATCTCAACCTTTTGCTGCCAGCTGCTGAGCGTAGGCCTGCATGTCATCCAATTATAATATTGTGGATATTAGGGTTTCGTTGCCAAATCATAGTTTCGCTATGTCCACCCGACTGTCATTGTCGTCATTATCATCATCACCCTAAGACTACTACCTTACCTACTGCTTAGTATAGATCCCCACATCCTCATATTATAATATTGTGAATGTTAAGGTTCTATTGTCAAATTATAGTTTCGCCATGTTGCCCGACTGTCATCGTCATCATCATCATCATCATCTCAGCCTTTTGCTGCTAGCTGCTGAGTGTAGGTCTGCTTATCATAATATTATAATATTGTAGATATTAAAGTTTCGTTGCCAAAACATAGTTTCACCATTTCCGCCCGAATGTCATCGTCATCATCATCATCTCAGCCTTACTTACTGTGAGCATGAGCATATCCTAATATTATAATATTACGGGTGTGAATTTTAAGGTGCCGTTCTCAAATTATCGTTATCATTGTGTGCCCGACTGTCCATCTGTCCGTTTTTAATTATTCAAAAGGTTATGAATTAATTATTTGTTATATATTATAATTATAATAAAATATGTGCTTATTGAACATTCTCGATTACAGTACAGAGGTTCGATGTCATATCTGATATCGGGCCTCTTGTATGCAGATGTCATTTTAATCAAAATGACAATTTAAATATTGATTTTTTAATATTAATTGTATATTTTGAAAATTATTTTTAAATAAACGCGTAACTACCCGTTTAAATTTATTTTTTATTTTAATTGAAGAGTAAGTACCTAATATTTATTTATGCTGAATAACATTTTGATGTTGTCATTCACAGTAAAATCGATATATTTTTAGTCGATAAAATATTTTGCTACATCACTTTCGTATAAATGCCCCGAGTTATCCCAGGTATGGTGATCGGATTAAAAATGAGACCATCCGCAGCAGAACCAAAGTAACCGAAATAGCTCTCCGAATCGCTAAACTGAAGTGGCAGTGGGCGGGGCACATTGCGCGTAGAACCGATGGCCGTTGAGGCGGGAAGGTTCTTGAGTGGCGGCCACGTACCGGAAGGCGTAGCGTGGGTAGGCCCACCACAAGGTGGACTGATGACCTGGTGAAGGTCGCAGGAGTCCGCTGGATGCGGGTGGCGCAGGACCGGTCATTGTGGCAATCTTTGGGGGAGGCCTATGTTCAGCAGTGGACGTCTTTCGGCTGATATGATGATGAAAAACCAAAGCAAATCGAAGAAATGTACTTTTTCATCACACTTGCTTTGTAAGCGCCCCATTGCTTGCATGCGTCGCGGGCTCGCGGGAGTATTCCCTAGGGAGTTATAGAAAAGTTGGTACGTCATTTAACAATATTTTGTCTTAAAACAATTTTTTTTGCTTAGAAGTGTGACGAAAAACATTGCATGCATCACGGTCGGTAAGCGGAATACTAACTCGAGTCATTAAAATCTAACACTCTAGTTAGTAATACCGTAATTACCTCCCTAGACGCCCAATGCTATTACTTCATATATATAATTATATATATTTTATCGATATAATACCGACTCTTGCACAGCACTATGACGCTTGTTAGCCATAACGTGCAAAAAGCAGCCTATCTCTTTTACTCTTGGGAAATGCCACGTATGTGGGAGAGAGAACAAGGATTCGCCATCTATTGGGGAGTTGCTGAACTATTAAGTTTTAGTTATTAAACAGACTTATGCTACTCGACGTTAGATGGCAACACTCTCTTTGCAAGTTAGTAGTAGCAAGCGAAACGTCGTAAGTAATAAAACGAGTAGTATAATTTTGCTTTTGTCGCATTCGAAATAAAGTTTATTTTTGTATAAGATTTTATAACCAATAAGCTTTCAGATACTTCTGTGTGCATGTTTGCGCCAGTGTGAGTGTGGCGACATCGGTTCTCTCGAGAATCGGGGTATAAGCCACTTCTACGTTATTTTTTGTTCTGTGGGTGTAGCCAAGAAACTCACCAAACATCACCATGGGGGAGGGGGGGGTCAAAAAGTAGCCGAAAAAACCTCACATGATTTATGCATGAGCCCTTGGCGATCGCGTACTGGTGGTCCGCTATGATGAGGCTACTGCCCATCGTCAATTTAACTTCAACTTTTTTGACAGCTATGGGAAAAGGAAAAGTTGACAAATGTATTCTTGCTGTCATGGTCACCACACGGCGCATACCTTATCATGAACTAAGAAGGTTTTATCGTAATCATAGAACGAAAAGTGAGAGTACTGCTATTTCGCCTAAATATTTTTCATGTAATTTTACTTCCCAATTATGGCAAATGATTCACTTGGCATACTAACATTTACGAAATTATTATTTGCCAACTTTCATTTGGCCGAATTTTCATTTGGCAACTAGGTTAGATTAGGTTGGATCATGATAATAATGCAAAAATATGTCTGCGTAACGTTGGTTTACCATGTAATGATTCTGCCGAATGAAACTATGGGAATAATAGCTTGGGAAGTGATAATATGAATATGCCATCAAATTTTCGGCCCCATATTAGTAAACCAGAAAGTAAGTCGGCGTTAAACGGCGGCAGCCCACGGTAAACAAACTGCATATTTGGAGTAATACACTCATTCACATTTTACACTCATTCATATTCTGCAGAAAATATCTCCTTTCAGGGAGTATACGCTACGCAGTTCGCCCCGCCTAGTGAAAGTAGTGATAAAACTACCTATTTTTTTAACACGAGACTATCTTACACAAATCAACCTAGTCCAACGTTAAACTTAATCACTACATAGTATAAAATAAAGTCACTTTTTCTGTCCCTATGTCCCTTTGTACGCTTAAGTCTTTCAAACTACGCAACGGATTTTAATGAGTTTTTTTGATAGGTGGAGTAATTCAAGAGGAAGGTTTATATGTAGGTATAGTACCCGTGCGAAGCCGCGGGTCGCTAGTTAAGAATAAAATGTATTGAACCAAACGTTAGTTACAATGAACACAATTGTAAAGGATCACACTGGATGCGTGCGTAGCAGCGTGAACGTGTGCGTGCGAGTTGTAGCGTCGAAAAAGGCATAGCAGACGGCACACCGCTTGCGCGTCGCACGTGCATGCCACGCCAGCAGTGTGCTGTCTAATTTGCCATTGCCGACGCTACAACGAGCATTCCAGGCACGCGTACGTGCTGATGTTCGTGAGTTGTTCCACAAAATAAGAAATAATTAATTGAATCAGGCGTTACTTCGCGGAAGTCCATATTAAAGGATGAACAATATTGCTTTGCTCTTCCGCGATACAGAATGTGTAGTTAATTAGTGTAACCCGCTATAATTACTTGCGTATTTTTTGCATACATGATGCAATTAATTTTCCCACCCTCCAGCCGCAAAAATAAATACGCAAATAACTATAACAAACCACCACCAATAACACTATACTCGACACGTGTTTCGCCTCTCTACGAGGCATCATCAGGAGTTGACGATGTTGTCGGTCTGGTGTCCGACAACATCGTCAACTCCTGATGATGCCTGATGAATATTGTTTATCCTTTAAAATAAGAAATTACAAAATAAACTGATTAGTCTTTAGAACTTGTACCTATTGCAGATAAGATAATGTAAATATGTGTTTTTACAAAACTTTGATAAATAACACTTAGGCACTCGTCTCACCGTGAGCTACTAAAGGTGCGTTTAAATCAAAAGAGCATTCGCTGTTCTAGCGCCCGTTCTAAGAAATCAACCAATCACTTTTTGTGTACCGATCGAATTTCGTAGAGTGGGAGGTTAGAACAGCGAATGCTCTTTTAGTTTAACCGCACCTTAAGTAAGTATACCTTTGAAATTAATTATCTTTAAGTAAGTATACCTTTCCTGCCTAAGGCACTGGTCTCACCGTGAGCTACTAAGCTATGAACTATCGGCTATAAACACGAACAAAAGATACGCACTCCCGTGTAAATAAAAGAGACACGGCGATACTCACCCGGCGGTGATAGCTGATAGCTGGGCGAGTATCGTCGTGTCTCTTTTATTTACACGGGAGTGAGTATCTTTTGTTCGTGTTTATAGCCGATAGTTCATAGCTTAGTAGCTCACGGTGAGACCAGTGTCTTAGGCAGGAAAGGTATACTTACTTAAAGATAATTAATTTCAAACTTTATTCGTTTATTACGTATTTTAATTGATATGTACTCATCATAATACATCTTACATCTACAGGTAAACGTAAAAAGCAATTTTATTTCAATCGTGTTTTTATAGAAACATCTCATATCCGATATCTATGTGTTATTAATATCACACATTTTTCAACACATTTAAAAACGTGTCCCATAGACAATATCCATTCTCATCAACGGGGCAATCTTCCATTTGTAACAGCGCCTCTAGCGGCGGATTGAGGGAACTAGTGACAGCGCCATCTCTGATTTGCGACGCGGACTGGTACACGTAGCGCACGCGCAACAAATCACGTCCGCGCGCCTCGTCGTTCCACTTCTCAAACACCACTTTCCCGCCAATAGGAGTCTTCTCAAACTGACCTGGCAGCTCGTACTCTTTAAATCCTAAAGAAGACATCAAACTAATCAAATTGGCATCATGTCCTACTAGAAGGTAGAATTTCTTCTTTCCGTTCACAAAAATATCTGTCAGATATTCACGTAAAGTGGAAGATACGTCTTTATTTGAAAGTTTAGTGTTGAAGCACACGTCTTGATACGCTCCTATTATTTTTGATGGATTCTTCCATTGTTCTGGTGTTTGAAGTTCATTCCAAGCTACATTCCCCGTCAGCATACCATCATAATACGCCATCAAAATAGCATCTACGAGCATAGTACCTATCCTCAACGCTCCGGAGATATTGACTATACAAGGTACATTCGCATCTAGATCTAATTCAGTTTTCGCTTCATTCAAATTACATATTTTTTCAGTTTTGCAATACGACGAACCACTAAATTCTAGAATGCTATCCAGGTCTGAATATGCATTCTTCAAGTCCATATTATCCAACTTCCTCTCCATTTCATTTAAAACTGTCTTCTTAAACTCCATAGATTCATTTTTTGTGACCGTATTAAAAACTGGATCATGTTCTGAGATGTTCTTGTAATAAACATCTACGCACTTGTCGAAAGCATCTTCAACAAAGGCTTTAGCGGTTTCTATAGTCCTCTGTTGATTATTAGCGTAAACAAAAACTTCATCTTTCACACAATTCTTGTTCAAAAGCTTTTCCTTGATGATCCAATCAGAAAAGTGCTTTCCCATAACTCGTTCAAGAAGATATCCTTTCGGGGTCATTTCACCAGGTCTCCCATTGAAGTTAAACCACTTTTTGGAGGTATACTGCTGCAGGTCAGAAAAAGCGGGTGTCCGTAAGTTATGTCTGGATAAAACTATCACTTGTTTTAATTCCAGTCCACGGCTACTCGTGAAGAGTAGGATAATATGTAAAAGTTTAATAAACATGGCGATTTGGATGTTGCCAGCTTGGCTTACGAAAGACGACTGAGGCGCTTTAGACCTCATTTACTCGCATTCAATGCAACATGAATAATTCCCTTAAACTCAACGCCTCGAGAAATACAGGGTGGGAATGAGTATACCGACTCACTGACGAAAGTTAGAGAAAATGACAAAAAAGTATCAGAAAAATGTTCAACTAAAAAAATATATAAAATCATTGAGTAAAAAAATTCTTTCTCTAGGATTTATTACAGGTCATGTACAAATAAATTCAAGAAATCACAAAAAAAAATTCAAACATTTTTTTGTCCGTAAATTACATATGTCAAAACATCGCCACTCGTTTCGGATTTCTTGTTTTTCGCACTTGTGTCGTAATATACTATTTTACTTCTTTTGACATCAAAAATGCATTGGTAAAGTCGGTCGGTAATTGAGTATGTCAAGATGAAAACTATTAGTGTAATAATTTTAATCATGCAGGCATTTGTCAGTGACTTATGATGAAAATAGTTTTTTGACAAACATGTCATTATCTCTTAAACTAAGCCGAATCCAGAAAAGTTCATTTGACATTATAGTCTCAAAATGTGGTCAGGAATACACCTTTCAAGTCTGTCGGTATACTCACGAACACCCTGTATATGCATAGCAATGGCATATAGGATGTATCCCTTGATATTTGGAACAATGCCTTTTGAATATGCGATACGAATACAGAATAGGCAGAGAATTTTAATAATTTATAAAAAAATCTGGGAAGCTAAGAAAAACTGATATTTGGGTCGAATACTCCCAGTATACGATTTGTGATAGTGTGATTTAAAGGATCGGTTACAATAATTCTATTACGGCATAGAGAAATCGGGTTATCTCGACGAATTCTATAATTAGAGTAATTAAATAATGAGACTACATTACTAATTAGGTAATTAGTTGTGTGGGAGGTACCGAAAACAGATTGATGTTTGTATAGGTTATCAAACGTCTGCGTTTTGAGAGTGCGGCGTGAAACATGATGAGAGCGCTGTCAAATAAAAACCGTTCGCTGTAGACGAATAAAGTGCAGGTCTTATACAAAAAATCTAAAAATAAAACTGGCCAAGAGCATGTCGGGCCACGCTCAGTGTCGAGTTCCGTAGTTATTCGAAAACGGCTGGGCCGATTACGTTCGAAATAGTTTTATTTTAAAGTATTCTATAAATGGGTAAATCCATGGTAACTTGCGTTACATTTAGAACGCTAAGTTGTCAAGCAAATGTTATTTGTGGGTTGATTAATACTTAAATATCCTTTTTTGCTGGCGGAATAGGTAGTACAATTTAATTTCATTAAACTAAGGTAGAAATTATTGGAACATAACCGGTACCTGGCGTCAGTACACCAAAATGATGCGGTAACTTTTGTTACACGAAATGGACATGGGTTTTTGAGGCATCATTTAAATACGATATGTTTAGTTCGTTATTGATATAAGAATTCTCTTCTAACTGAAATCGTGTAAGTGAAGAGTTAAGGTATATCAATGTAGCAAAAGAGAATCCTAATATTTTTCCATTACGGAAATAAAAATTCAATACATTGGTAACTTGCGTTTCAAGAAAATGGTAACTTTGGTTACCTCCGAAAGAAACGTACTTTTTTATAGTTATTGATCGAAATAAGAAGTTTAAGTAACTGAAGTAAAAATATACATTTTTTATTTTATTTTTTGATTTTTTGAATCTCATGTTTTTTTAGGATTCAAAAAAAATCTAACCTACTTTTTGTAGTTAAAAAAATTCAACATAATTGTGTACAGTTGATTAGTTCGGTTTTTGCATGTATCTCAAAAGAGAAATTTTTAAGAGTAAAAAAAAAATTGGCATTTGATGTTATAATTAGTTTATTTTAAAAAAAATATCGGATTATGTAACGTATTTAGCCGTATAATATTACCCCATAATCAGAATCTTAAAATTCTGACATCAAAAACTTCACTTTTTTCGCTCTCTGCAGACCATATTTTTTGCCACGACCACTACCCAAACCATGATTTTTTTTCATATTTTTTGGACCTACGGATCAAACGTTAGAGGGACACATTTTTTTTTGTTTTGGAACGATTATCTGCAAAAATATTGCCTTTAGCAAAAAAACTTTATTTTAAGATCCTTATTCTTTTTAAGAGACCTATTTAACGATGCCCCACACTACAGGATTACAACACATAAAATAATCATATCCACTTCACTAGTTCATGCGGAAGTATACGAAAATAGTACATTTCCTAACTAGTTCGGGAAAACTTTTTTTCGGCGAGGGTAAAAGTTGGAGTCCGAGTTAAACGAGGGCGAAAATCACACGACATAAAAAAGGTTTTGCACGTGTACGGGACGATTTTTTTCATAAAAAGTGCGTCAAAAAGACACCGCGCGCGAAGCGTGTGCAAAGTTGGTTTTTGCACACTAGTTAGGAAAAAATATTTTTTTCTAGTTTTTATTTACCACTTTGTTGGCACGAGTAATATGTACCTACCTATAGTAGTACACACACCTGTACCAAATTGCAGATTTCTAGTACTGACACTACTGACAGTACTGACCACTGAGCTATGCTGCGGACAGACGGACAAGGCGAAACTATAAAGGTTCCTTGTTTACTACGGAACCCTAAAAATGTAAACTAATTGCATTGACGTCTTTAATAGATATAAGTTACGTTCCTACTAATAAATATAAATAATTTTAACTAAAAATGTACGTGAACTCAAGGTTTAAGATTTTAAGTTCGCAATAAAACCAAGATCGTATTCTAAAAGTGCGTGATTATGGAATAATGCAAGTTTGTTTCATTTTTTCTTCTGCCCTCCGGCCGGCAAACAGCACTTTACCGGCCGCTGCGCTAAACTAAGTTGCCACCTCCGTTGAGAAAAAAATTGTATACACACCTCGGCCGTTAAATGGGAAAGCCTTGGATCTAGGGGTCGGAACTATGGGTGCAAAACTTTAACAAAACTTTAAAATTGACATGTGGGTACACTTTAGCCTAGAAACATACGAATATTATTGAGAAACCTGTATCCAATTTTATTCCCTATCACGCAAACTTCAACTTACAATGTGTAGGTGTGTAGATATGTATATTTTATGTATGTATGTGCTATATCAAGTCCACTTGAGAAGTTTTGTTAACGTTTTGCACCCATCGTTCCGACCCCTACTTGGATCACATGTTTGTCACACGTCATCCGAAACATTTCCCACTTAAACGGCCTTGACATGTAACCTACTATTTAGATCACACTGATGATTGGTATACGTACAGCAAGTGGACTGAGGATGATGATGTGATGTTGTTTCAGCGTCGAGCGGCCGTCGTCCGAGTTCAGACGAGGACCGGAAGCCAGGAATAGACGACGACATGTGCTCAGAGGGTTCCGTTCCTGCCGCTGAAGGGAAACTGACCACTGAAGAGTTGCTTGCAGAGGTAAGGTTGAGCTGGTTGAAACCGTTCAGCTAGGTAACACACCGTCTGTGATCAACAAAATCTTACTCCTATGCCAATAAGAATAACACATACGTGATCAAAATTATCATTATGTCACTAGCATAAATCAAGTACTCCTATGACAGTGGCATTGAAATACGAATTTTTTTTGACACAAGTGTTGTGTCGCTGAGGAGTAAAATATTTTCGGTCACACATGCGTCTCACTGGCGTGGGAGTTCTATGACATCATGTATAATTCATACATACTGAAGCTGAAGCCACAAATTGCACTTAACAAGTAAACTACAAAAAAAGTAAAGCTGACTGACTCATGTAATACAGTTGGCTTACGCCGCTAGCTCATGGTAAGCAGGGTTTACCATACTTGACAGTTGACACTATCATCTATCTATCTTTTACACTCAAGTGTAAAAGGAAAGGATGGGTTTGGTGACATAATTATCTACTTTTTATTGCTGGAAGTCCAATCGTAGGATACTGCTGCTAAAGTAGCCGTCAATGTAAACAAGCAGTTCAAATAAATATCCATAATCTAGCACCTTGCATTTATAAAATAAAATAAAACTTTGCCTTTGCTTTGCCTTAACCCTTAACTTGGCAGTGTATCTTATAAGATACATACTTTTTGACCCACTTTTTGTTGTTTTAAAGACAATTTTTTGCTCTACACAACGGCGAGAACGCACGATTTTTTAAAATTCTGCTAAGTTTAGGGTTGTTTATGAGAATGTTACGATAAGAAATTTAATAACACATGAATTCAGCTTGTATTCAATGACGTAGGATAAATAATTAATTAAACACAGATTGAATACACGGCTTGTTTACATCGTTTGCAACCTCTACTTTATCTCATCATGTTATTGAACAACTATTTCCTCAGGCACCGATGAGCACTATTTGATTGCCTTAATGGTTTATGATAATGTAACGATAAGAAATTTAATAACACATGAATTCAGCTTGTATTCAATGACGTAGATGGGCATTTTCACTTCTAGAGACACCCAATTGGCTTAACTCTCACAAAAAAAGTTAACTTCGATGTCAGCTCTGTAACTATAACTAAGCATTGAATATTAACAAAAATATTTTTTTATCATTTAATCCAGAAAGAATACACGTGTGTAATATAAAAACATGAATAAAGTTGAGTTACGTAAATATTTCATGCTTAATTGTCGTTACAAAGCTGATATCGAAGTTAACTTTTTTGTGAGAGTTAAGCTAATTGGGTGTCCCCAGAAGTGAAAATGCCCAGATAACTAATTAATTAACACGTTCGCCCCCGGTACTGTTTCACTAAATCCTAATACTACACCGATCGAAGTTTTCTTATTAGGACTCCTTTGCCAGTGACACGCATGTGTGACCGAAAAGATTGTATTCTTATGCCGGCGACACAGCACTTGTGTCAAAAACGTTCGTATTTCTATGCCACTGGCATAGGAGTGAGAACTTGATTAATGCTAGTGGCATTAGAATAAGATTACTTTAATCACGTATGTGTGTCACTGGCATAGGAATAGTTTTTTTGGTCACCTCTTATGTGTGTCACCGGCGTCGAACGTGTTAATGGTTTATGATAATGTAACGATAAGAAATTGAATAATAAATGCATTTAGCTTGTATTCAATAACGTAGATAACTAATTAGTTAAACACATTTTGAACACACGGCTTGTTTACATTGTTTGAAATGAAATGAATTTATTAGCACAAAACATAACTTAAAATTATTATATATTGAAGTATGAGATATTGAAGTTGTGCCAAAGGGTCCTCACTCAGCAACTTCTACTTTATCTCATCATGTTATTGAACAACTATTTTCTCAGGCGGCGATGCGCAGCGCCCTAGCGGCCGAGAAACAAGCAGAAGCCGTGGCTCAAGGAGTGGAACTGCTCCGAGAGCTGGTGGGTATAATGCGGGAGCGCCCTCTGGCTGCGCCGGCGCTGCCACCCGACCACCTCATGCATCATCACCACCGTCTGTGACCACCTCACATAGGAGGCTAAATCTATCTCATATCGAATCGTGATTGTGACTCGCTGTTGTACCTCGATCAAAGACCCCAAGACTTTTTGGAAATTTAGAAACGCCACCGTGATACCTCAGGCGCTACCACCGCCTTTGACCAGCTCACGTGACCTAGGAAACATAGGAGGCTAGATCTATCTCATATCTATTAGTGATTGATTGTGACTCGCTGTTGAACCTCGAACAAAGACCCCAAGACTTTTTGGAATTTTAGAAACGCCACCGTGATACCTCAGGCGCTACCACCGCCTTTGACCAGCTCACGTAACCTAGGAAACATAGGAGGCTAGATCTATCTCATATCTAATCGTGATTGATTGTGACTCGCTGTTGAACCTCGATCAAAGACCCCAAGACACATTGCTCTTTGGAATTTCAGAAACACCTACTCCATGAGAGCACTTTTAAAATCATAACCTAGCTTGAGCAACAGATTGTGAGATCGTCCGACCCCTAGTCATAGTGGTCTTTGGAATTTTAGAAACGCCACCGTCATACCTAGTAGGCCTGTGACCAGCTCACGTGACCTAGGAAACATAGGAGGCTAGATCTGTCTCATATCTAATCTTGATTGTGACTCGCTGTTGGACCTCGAACAAAGACCCCAAGACACATTGCTCTTTGGAATTTCAGAAACACCAACTCCATGAGAGCACTTTTAAAATCATAACGTAGCCAAGCAACAGATTGTGAGATCGTCCGACCCCTAGTCATAGTGGTCTTTGGAATTTTAGAAACGCCACCGTGATACCTCAGGCGCTACCACCGGCTCACGTGACCTAGGAAACCTAGGAAGCTAGATCTCTCTCATATCTAATCGTGATTGATTGTGACTCGCTGTTGGTCATCGAACAAAGACCCCAAGACTCTTTGGAATTTTAGAAACGCCACCGTGATACCTCAGGCGCTACCACCGCCTGTGACCAGCTCACGTGACCTAGGAAGCATAGGAGGCTAGATCTATCTCATATCTAATCGTGATTGGTTGTGATGCGCTGTTGATCAACGAACAAAGATCCCAAGTGATACTCCATCTCTGGAATTTTAGAAACGCCACCACCATTATTTTCATGGTTTAGTGCCCATTTTCATTCAAGACTAGGAGACTCTAGAATAAAAGGTTAGGTCTATGTGTCCTCGCCCTGCCCATTGTGATTTCTAAAAGAGATTTTTGTCAAACTATGAATAATGAAAACCCTGTTTCGGTTGGGGTTACATTACACTCAAAATTATTTTTTGTGAAATGTAATACAATGAAAAGCGAGTA
Source organism: Thaumatotibia leucotreta (assembly GCA_025490895.1). NCBI lineage: Eukaryota > Metazoa > Arthropoda > Insecta > Lepidoptera > Tortricidae > Thaumatotibia > Thaumatotibia leucotreta. The sequence goes on from JALPQI010013923.1 coordinate 15,008, forward strand.
TATTTTCAAATTCATTAGGCTTAAATTTCAATAGCTCAAACTGAGTATGCCGGGTAGGACGAGGATAGGTCTATTACTTTGGAAACGCTGGCTATGGTGGCGTTTTTGATGAATTAGTTATCACACTTTAGACGAGGACTCACAAGGGTTTTTTAGACTTAAGAGTTAATACCCTTTTGACGAGCTATTGAGGTAAAAGGAAGCTGGATCTATTGTTGAAGTACGTGAAAGAGGGCTCTTTCTTGATTTTAGAAACGGCAGTTAACCCAGATAAACCTGAATGCAAAGAGTTTACCCCTCATCAAAACGTCTTTTGGATTAAAAAAAACTGGGGTATTTTGACAGTCACCCACTACAAAAAGCCAAGAAAAGCATTGTATTATAACATCTGGGGCCTATTTCTCAAAAGCTTGTATCTTGTAATACAAGCGGAAGTCCTTATCTTATTAATGATGTTAAAAATAAACTTCTACTTTTATTACAAGTTACAATACGAGCTTTTGAGAAATAAGCCCCAGATGTTATAAATGCTTTTTTTTGGGTTTTTGTAGTGGGTGATTGACAAAATACCAAAATACCCCAGTCTTTTTATCCTTTTTTATTAAATGGGTTAAGCGCCGAAGTTGATAATAACGTCCTGTAATTTTAATGGTAGCCATTCGTGGAATAGGTTATTCAACAAATTGTATATTAATGGAACACAATCGTATACAATTTGGTGGTCCTCCACCACCTGTCGTATTAAATATAATATGGCTGACAACCATCACGATGACATTGGCAGGAACGCTTGTTGCTTATTACAAAATCAATATATATTTGTGTATAAGTGAGATAGTTTAAGTATGCAAATGTGAAAAATATTATTGTCAACATAATTATACTCGTATTATAGTTCTAGTGATTAATTATTTCCTTTCGTTTTTCACGGATATATTTATATATGTATGTATATCAGACTTTATATTGCTGTCACTATGTACTTCAGCAATTCAGCATCATATTTTAACGTGAAACTGGAATTAATTGCGTAAATTTGCGTTGAATATTGTCCTGACGTTTCGGGCATGACGTTACGCCCGTGATTGCCGGCAGACACTATACCAATGTACTTTAGAATGTATCATTAGCATTGAGACAAAAAGTTGAATGAAGACGTTTCCGTGAAAATACGATGGGAATTAGTACATTACGATACAAGTGCGAAAAACATGAAGTTCGAAACGAGTGGAGATAAATGAAAGCACGACCGAAGGGAGTGCTTTAAATCAACATGAATTACAAATGTCGTTTTCGCACGTGTATCGTACGACGTTTTTCAGTACATATGGCCTACCGTAGATTTCGACCTGACGTAAAATGAACTACTTCTCGCACTAGCGCGTAAAAAAAGCGCCATCTGTACTGGAATAGTACATTACGACACAAGTGCAAAAAACATGAAGTTCGAAAAGAGTGGAGATACATTAAAGCACGACCGAAGGGATTACTTTAAATCGACACGAGTTACGAATTTTGTTTTCGCACGTGTATCGTACGACGTTTTTCAGTACCTACATTTATGGCCCTCCAAAGTTTCGACCTGACAATAAATGAACCACTTTGCGCACTAGCGCGTAAAAAAAGCGCCACCTGTACTGAAAAGGATTATTCACTTAGATCTGTACTTTGTATATTAGATATCTACAATTACCGCATTATTTTATTATTATATTCGTTTTAAATTATAAGCTTAGGTGATCCTAAACGTACTTTATGTACCTATGTATTAGGTAAATGAACTTAAAATCTGTATACCTACTGTATTCGATCCGGGACGGAAAGTGAAGAGTAATAACTTTATAAGTAACATTTGAGGATTGTCTTAACACCGCGCAAGATCTTTGGGTCAAAATTCTTTTCGTTGTCTTGTTTCATACCACACTGTCAAGGGCTCATGCATAAATCATGTGATGTTTTTTTGGCTACTTTTTGACCCCCCCCCTCCCCCATGGTGATGTTTGGTGAGTTTCTTGGCTAAACCACCCCCCCCCCCCCTAGCAGTCTCACGTGTATTTTTTTCATTCAACTTTTCACGTTCGCTAGCCGAAATTGACAATATTTCTTAGTTTGCTCATCGTAAAAAAATACACGTGAGGTCTCCTTGTACACCCCCCTCCCCTACCGTGATCTTTCGTGATGTTTTCTTGGACCCCCTCCCCCCCATATAGGACCTCACGTGATTTATGCACAAGCCCCAAGCTTTTAGTTACTGTTTCGACGAAGTAAATAAAAAACATCCGATGAACTTGTATTTCTTTTTCACGCTAGATTTTAACCCTTACATAAGAAATTGAAAACAAAACATCGTCGCATGCAAAAATCTCCATTGTGTCACGTTTTTTAGGGACACAAAATAAGACAACGAAAAGAATTTTGACCCCTTTGCGTAGCGGGAGTAATAGAAAAGTGAAATTTCCTAGGGAGTAATAGAATTGTCAGTACGTCATTTAATAATATTATGTCTTAAAACTTAATTTTTTGTCGGCAAGTGTGATGAAAAACATTGTAAGCATCACGGTCGGTAAGTCGAATACTAACTCGAGTCATAAAAGACCTACGGAATTCTAACACTCTCGTTAGTAATTCCGAACTTACATCCCTTGATGCACAATGTACTATTATTTTTCACTGGTAGCCACGTTAAATTAACGTCGACATAAGTACCTATCTAAACGTCATAAGAGTGTCATGCAGAGTTGGGCAAAAAGTAATACGAGTACTTTGTAATAAATATTACAAAGTACACATACAAATGTAATTTATAAAAGTAATCATATTACTTTATACCCAACTCTGGTGTCATGTCAGTTGGACGAATTTAACGAAAATGATTATCTAATGGGTCAAAATTCTTTTCGTTATCTTATTTTGTGTCCCTAAAAAACGTGACACGTACAGTTGTGATTTTTGTGTGATGTTTTGTTTTAAATTTTTGATGTATGGATTAAAATCTAGCGTGAAACAGAAATACGAAACAGTCACTAAAAGCGTGGTATGAAACAAGACAACGAAAAGAATATTGACCCAATACGATTCGCCCGTATAAAATACACACGCTGTATTAGGATTGCAAGTGTCGGTTAACACCGAAACCGTGTGTAGCGCGTAGATGGCACACCGTTTCAACGTCACGCGCACGTGCACGCTACGCAAGCGGTGTGCCATCTAATATGACATTTACATACGCTACAACACGCACGTGTACGTGATGCTCGAGCACCCGGTGTGAATTGGCCTTGTAGTATGTCAGGATGCTTATCCGAGTTGCCAATCGCTAACGCTTAGTTAGCGTTGAAAATTTCTGGATTAAATCCCGTTTCTTTCCAAACAGCCCATTTTTCTGAAGTTTTTTGAAAAAAACAATAATAGTTTTCAACATAATTTTCAACTCTACACCAATGCGAATTAGATCTAATTTTCACTTATACCAGGAGAACGCGATGTCATCTAGGAAAAGTGAATTGAAACAGATGGCAAGGAGTGACAGTGACATTGATTATTTCTGTAAAAACCCGAAAAGTACGGAAAAAACGAAATTTTCGTATTTTCCCGTAAAAACATGTTTTTTTCCGACATTTTCAACGCTATGCAGCGTATCGTAGTTTTCCCTCTCTGCCACTTTTTCATATTAGTGCGACAAAGACAGCTGCCTTTCGTTTACGATTGACGATTAAGCGTTAGCGATTGGCAACTTGTCTAAGCACCCAGGCATTGCTGCCTCTACGATTGCCCCATATTTGCCATAACTCTTCTCTTTCCGGCCAGACAATTTTATATTAATTTATCAGCTTTAAATCTTGACAATATACGTTTTTCAAACATATTGGGTTTTTATTTTCATAGTTAACCATTGATATATGTAATATACCTATCACGGTGACTTGTCAATGCTTGAGGAAAAAGTATAACTCACTTTGAGAATACATTAACTTTTAAAATATTAAACATATTTTGAATTGATAACTTGTAGGTCATTTCATTATTGACTTTTAAATTGTCATTCGTAATGCTATGTCGGTTGTTACACTTGTTACTGTGAGTTGGTCGCATGAGCGAGCGTAGATCAACTATCATTTATTTTATCGTCAAGAGCTTGGACTAGCATTTGTAATTTGTATACTACTATTCAGTAGAATCTTTAAATATTTAGGTAAACAAACACGGCTGACGATATGTGTCAAAGATATCAAATGCTATAGGATGTCAGCCATAGGTATTTGTTTACATTTATTTTAGGTTTAGCTGTGTGATAACGGCAGTAAGAATACATTTGTCACCACTCCAACTCCTGCGGGTGTCGTAAGAGTCGACTAAGGGATTGAAGTGTCACGGACAATTATTTTATAAAAGATTGATGATGGGCAGCAGCGTCATCATAGTGGACACACCTGCGATCGCCAATCCGCTTGCCCAGCGTGGCGATTATGGGCATTTACCTCCTAATGCGTCTATACGCATAGTTAATAGGAGAGGCCTACGCACGTCCAGCAGTCATATCATATCTATCATAGGCTGATGATGACGATGATGTTAATGTATGTATCCCGAAAGAAATCTGTATTAGTGCACATGTATGACGCAGATATAAATTATTAAACCATTATCGTATAAATACATTGATTTGCCAAATGTGCACCGCATTAAGGCCTTTTTTTTCAAATTTGCCTCCCCCTACTTTTGTTCCCCCCTTCCCCCACCCATTTTTAGCCATTTCTACTCAGAATAGTGAGCTCTTTCGATCATATACAACGAGGAAAATGTTGGTACAAAATTTACATATTTTTTCGAACTTTCCATTCCGTTATCTCCATACATAATGTATGAAAAAATGGTACGGAGTGTATGAAAAAAAAAACCTCGCGATTCTGAGTGGAAATCATATCAATGGTTACAAATCCAAAAAAATGGGATAACTCTTTAAAAAATTGGCTTATTAGCTAACATTTTAAATTGAAAATAACCACGATAATCGCATTAATAACTCCTATTTACTTTTTTACCCGTTATGATGTAATATTTCATTATTTTAACAATACATTCGGATATACCTAAATAGAAATTCTTGACGACGTTGCCCTATACCAAATGTTATCAAATAATTGATAATATTATCAACACTCGTTGCAAGATTATATTAATTTAGTAATTTCCAACAAGTATCAATCAAATTCTAAGAAATGAGCAGGGACTGGACATTTGCGTTATTGTTCGCAATAATATGGATATGACTCGAGAATGAATGAGTTATTTTTTTATATTTTATTTTATTTATTTGGGGCATCAACAGCAATACATAAGAAATTTACAAAACTGAGTGTACAGTAAACAAAGCCAATAAAAGATGTCCAAAAAAATACAATGAACGTGCAATAACAAGATAGAGCGTGCGCATTATATTATGATTATGTTTTTTTTATGAAATGTGTGACACTGGTAATGATGAAAGTACGTGTAAATAATTTTATCTCAGGTCATAACACAATCAAATTAAAATACAATTTATTCATTTCCCCCTTCCCCTCTTGTCAAGCCCGGTGGAAAGGTGCCCATAACGCTAGCAGCGTTGCCGCGTTGTATAACAATAGAGAGCTTTTTCAAATGTGTAAATAAGTAGTTATTTTCAGGAATCTAAATTAAATTAAGAGTACAATGCCTATTGATTGTTTAATATTTTAAACAATTTTTAAGTCATATTATCATGTTCAATTGTCATTTTTGTGTACAAAAACGTTTATTACCTATACTCTGTTTGCTTTTGGTGTTTAAAAAAAGGTAAACAATCTTGCAGTATCTTTTTATTGAAAACTACGAGTAGAAAATAAGTTTTAGCAAATATACATAATATAACAAGGAAATACAGTGACTTACATAGTTTTTGATTCATTAAGTACCTACCTAGTTTGAATTTTTATATATGCATTTTTCAATAAAAAGATACTGCAAGATTGTTTACCTTTTTTAAACACCAAATCAAACAGAGTATAGTCAGATCTATGGAAACTACACAAAATAAAATTGAAACAACTTAACGTAAGTACATACTTTCTTTATTTTGCTAGACAGTTTTAAATTAAATCAATACTTATATTTTAATTATAATCTGTAACGTTTTACCTAATGTTAAAAAATATTTACCTACATTGAGTATTAGGTAACTACAATTTAAATTTACTTATAAAAGATATAAAATCGTTCCACAGACAATATCCATTTTCATCAACGGGGCAATCTTCCATTTGTAACAGCGCCTCTAGCGGCGGATTAAGGGAACTAGCGACAGCGCCATCTCTGATTTGCGACGCGGACTGGTACACGTAGCGAACGCGCAACAAATCACGTCCGCGCTCCTCGTCGTACCACTTTTCAAACACCACTTTCCCGCCAATAGGCGTCCTCTCAATTTGACTCGGTAGCTCGTACTCTTTAAACCCTAAAGATGACATTAGTGACAGTATATTAGCATCATGACCTACAAGAAGATAGAACTTTTTACTACCATTCTGGAATATATCCGCTAAGTACTTAAGCAAAGTAGAAGCCGCATCTCTGTCTAAAGGTTTCGTGTGAAACCTCAAGTCGTGATATTTCTTTAAAATCTCCAATAACTCCTTCCATTCTTCAGTTGTTTTTATTTGGCCCCAGGCTACATCGGCGTCTTTCATTCCGTCGTAATAAGCCATCAGAAATGCATCAATCAAAGTATTACCAAGCTTCAACGCCCCTGATACATCCGGTTCCTTATTCACTTCGAAAAATAGTTTATTTTTCACCACACTCAAATCACAAATGTCTTCAGTGAGACAATATCTCGAATCCTCTATTTCAGCTATTTTATTCAGCTTTAATAACGCATTTCTGATGTCAATTTTATCCAATTTCGCTTGCATTTTATTCAACACAATTTCCTTGAACTCTTCAGTATCGTTTCTTACGATCGGATTGAAAACTGGATCCATCTCGGTCATGTTTTTGTAATGCACATCCGCGCATTCCGCAAACGCGCCTTCGGCGAAAGATTTTGCTGTTTCAATCGTTCTATGCTTCGTATTGGAGAACACAAACACGTCATCCTTTGAGCAGTTGTCCAGTAACAATTTCTCTTGTATAATCCAGTTGGAGAAATACTTCCCCATGGCATATTCTAGTCGCGATCCTTTCGGAGTCAAGCGGCCCGTATCCCCATTCCAAGCAGGCCATTTCTTCGGTGTCAACAACTCAAGATTCGTTGTCAAAGGCGTCCTTATGTTATGCCGCGAAAACAAAACTACTTGTTTCAATTGTAAAGCGTTAGCTTCGAGGAAAACAGCGATAAATAACAGTTTTATAATCATGATTGGAACGCAGTGATGCTCGCTCGGCTTATCAATGCGCACTGGCCGTGATATTTGCGTGAGTGGTCTTAAGAACCAGAATAACTTGAACTAAAGCCGTAAGTCCGGAACCATATAATTCGTCGTACTAGTTCGCACGGACACTCTAGGACAGCTGCAGTTGGCATGAATTATAATAGTGATGCAACTACATTTTGAGATTACAATCAGCGTTGAAACTTTCCGGAAAATGTCTCGTTTCTTTCCACGGCTCGTTTCGGATTCTTTCGAAAAAAAAGGCAATTTTTCCGAAAAAATAACCATATTTTTTTCCGACATTTTCATCACTAAATAGGAGAAAAAATACAGCGACACTGAATATAGAAATTAAATGAATAAAGAATTTACATATAGATGTTCTCCCTAGTTAGGTATGCAAAAGGCATCAAATTTATTTTAAACACTCAATTTTGTCAAACAATATATGTTTTTTTTTTTTTCAAATTTTAACTGTTTATTTATAAGAAAGTAAGCAACGTTACAATGTTTTAGTTTAGTACAATCTTTAAAGTCTAAGATTATTTACTAAATATTTACTTTTTATTCTATGTTGTATATCGGACAATATCTATTCAATAATAAAGATTTCTATTCAACAACACCTACTTATAGGAATACAGCAAAATAAAAAAGCCATCCCCACTTTTTACAAGTAGGGAAGGGGCCTGAAAAAACATTTGTCTTATACCGTAAAATGGGGCTAGATTGATTAATTTTAAAATTGAAATGCTTAGAACTTCGTCAGTTTTAATGCTATAAATACGCAAAAAATCACGTAATAGCAGCTTGACACGAAGTTTTTTTAGGGTTGATGAAAAAAAATTTTTTGCTTATAATCATAGAGAAAAGAAAAAAAAAGTGCGCTATCAACTCTATACTTGGAAAGGGGTTACTTTGATAGACCACAGTTTTATAACAATATTTGATAGTATTCCCTAACAGCATAAAAATGCAAAAACAAAAAAAAATATCCACCTACTACTTTTCAAGTTATTGGGTTTAAAAGTTCAAAGGGGTAACATTGATGACAGGGGTAAATTTGATTAGGCGTACCTTTGCCATTTAAGTGAAAAAATGAAACAAAAATGTAATTAGTAGCATTTATTTGTATGTTACAAGTCTTTTTCTTATCATAGAATAACAATTTGCTGTCAATTGACGTTATTATTGAGATCAGTCTTACTTTTTTAAGGTACATATCTTAAAATAAACTATATTCATAAATAAATGTGTAATTTTTATAATCAGTGACTCAAACAGAACAATACCTATAACATTAGAAACTTAACATACGTAACTTTCCTTCGTATAATACCTATCTAACCAATTTTTAATAGAGCTAGTTAAGGGTAATTGAGATCAACACAACATAATTCGCAACAGGCGTTTAAGCACCTACCTACTCGTAATCTTATCGTTCTCTATTTGAAATCAAACTATATTGAAGCTACTATTTATTGACGCAGCATTGATGCTCAGGACCCCATCCGATATAGCCTGCACTGCTTCCTCTAAATCTTGTTGCGTATAGTTCCGATAGGCCCGGTTACCCGGACGTGGTTTATATGTTCGCACCATCTTAAATCTAAAAAGAAAAACATTTGGGGTTAGTTTGATAACGGTACTAAAAACAGGTCAATATATCGCAGACGATATGGGGTAAATTTGATAACTATCAATGTAGCCCCGCACCTTCTGTCAATGAAGCCCCATTTCAAAATTCCCGCCATAGAAAATAAAATGGCGGTCGGCACTGGAGGACTCAATCACGTTTCGATGCCCAAAGAAACACACAATTACATAAGCTATATCAATAAAAGATAATTGCAATACTCACAGTTGCAGAACAGAAGTTTTCCATACCACAAATTTTATAAAATATTTAGTCACTGCGTTAATTTTTTTTTTTCAAAGCACCCGTGTTTGCTGCTGAGTGTACGCCGCGTGCAAAGATGGCAGAACTGTCAGTGTTGCTAGTATAAAAATATCAAACTGATGCGTTCAGTAGATTATGAGTTATAGAAAAAAATGCAAAGTTTTGCTGTAATCATCAAAGTTGCCCCACGATTTGAAAGTAGCCCCATTTTACGGTATGTTATTCTATCACTTTGTTGGCGTGATTAATATGTATACTTCTACTAAATGGCTGTATTTATTTATAAGCGACAAAAATACAAAATTAAAACTATAATATTATCAAACTACACTATAAATAAATATATACTAAACTAAATCTAAATCTAAAAACGGCCCCCGCGGCATGGTACCAAAGATGCTGGCAGCATTACCCCGCTGGATCGCGAGGCTGATCTGTTGAGCGGGCTGCGGGCTGTTGAGGTAGCTGCCAGCTCTTGGGTCACCTGTGGTATCTTTGAGTCTCTTTGAAAGTTGTTTAAAGAGACTCAATTATCAATATATGAATTAAAAATAAGGAAATATTCAAATAAAAAGTCATTATCATCGCTCCACGACTCCAACAAAATTGACTCAATTTGCAAATATTGTGCTGCTCAAATCGTGTTGCATGAGGCAAAAGATGTTCCATTCCAAGGCTGATTATACAGCGTGCGCTAGAAGCGATACCGATATCGTTACATCCCTAAATTATAATCTTATTATAGCAAGACCGCCCGCAATGTCATTGACTTACCGTTTTAGTTCCACTTTCCTATTTTTGTAATCCTACAACTTATTTACTAACAAAGCAACATGGTTTCGTAAGTATAGACCTACCAGCGCGAATTACGCAATTTTTCTCTCTCACTCAAACGATGACGTCATTTGACTGAAAGAGACAAATCCTCGAAATTTAAGAATTACGTTTTTCGCGGTAGGGCCGCAGTTCAGTAATTTCCAGCAAACGTCTCATTAGCATACGTATGCTCGAAATTTGCGATTGAAAGGGTTGATTATACTACTATTATGTATATACAATTAAGTACAATTTCTATGACTGAAAATATAAATAAACAAATCTAAATAATTAAATAAATACGCCGAAATGAAGTGCGGAACCTAAGGACGCCGTTCGTTGATGTATTTTTTGCTGGATTGGTCAAATTCATTGTTTCCTACAGCGTTGTATAATGAGTTCATTATAGACGAGTAGAAAAAATCCGAAGAACTTGATAACTCGAGATGAAAGCTAAAAGAAATTTGAACTTAAATTTATCATAAATTAAACTCTTTTTCCTTTACTAAAATATCTTTAGTTATCAAGTTCTTCACGCCATGTACGGAAATAATATTAATTAGCGACCACACTACACTACTGGTTCAAAAACGGTAACGCTACGGAATGGCTGTGACGCATCGTATGCGTATGTTTACCGCCTGTTCCCCAAACCGCTGCATATAAAACCGTGACGGTACGGAATCGTATTTCATGTCATAGCAACATTTATTTATTAAGGTTTGCCAACAGGTGAAATACTTGAGACTTAGGTATTGATACTGAATCTATACATGTGATGTAAATTGCTCGAGTATTCACCCAATTACAGGCAAACACGTGAAACACGGCATGCATATACAAATAATTATCGCTAACATGATACGATCCAATCTACATACTTAAACTAAGTTTAGTTAATAAGGCATAGCACCAAGTTACAATCCAAATCAAACGTTTTCAAGGTAAAGGGAGTGAAACAAATAATTAAATAAAAATCTGTATTTGTTTTATTTTAAAATGTGAGTATTTTTCTTATGTTCAATCTGTTAATATTTCCTAAATAAAAAAAAGAAACAAAGTATTAAATGAGTTTAAAAACATTAAAATAGCTCTAACAACTTTTCAAATGTCTCCCACGAACAAAAACCTTTGTCGTCTATTGGGCAATCTTCCAATTCCAAAACTTTAATCTGAGGAGGTTTAGATAAACTAAGTTTGGAACCAAGTCTCAACTGGTTTGTGGAAGCATAGACATAGTCAATTTTTAAAAAGTATTTTCCATTTGAGTTCCACTTTTGAAAAACAATTTTTCCTCCTATGGGTGCCTTTTCGTACTGATTTGGCAGAATATAAGGCTTGAATCTCAAACCTTTCACAAGTGTTAAAATATTAGCGTCATGTCCCATAAGTAAACTGAACTTTGTGGTATTGTTGATGAAAATATTCTTCATATACTTTATAAGAGGTAAAGCTATGTCTTGCGCTAGGATTGTAGTATTAAATATGACATTATGGTAACCTTCGCTTATTTTAGTGAGTGCTTCCCAGCTTGTGTTGTTATTTAACTGCCCCCAAGCGACATTGGAGAGAGGCATTCCATTGTAATACTGCATCCTAAAAGCGTCTATAGCTATGTTACTAATCTTCAACGGTCCTGATACGCCTGGTTTCTCCCCAACCGTTACGTTTATCATATTCATATCTGTCTCTAAATCACATTTATCTTCAGTTTTGCATACATTTGAATCTTTATAATCTAGAATATTTTCTAGTAATTCATATGATGAATTCAAGCGTAGCGTACTTAGGACTTCATGCATTTTTTCTGAAGCTTGCTGCTTGAATGCGTCTGAATTATTATGAACAAACGGAGTGAATATTGGATCACTTTTTTCATTGACATGAATGGTTATATTGCAGCCTTCAAATGCTTTCAAAACAAAAGCTCTTGCGGAAACCTTGGTTCTTTGCTTTGTGTTAGCATAAACAAACACGTCATCTTTGTCTGGACATACTTCTGGCAGAAGACGTAGATGCCGGAGCCATTCAGAAAAAAAAGAACCCATCAACCCTTCCAAGTATACCCCTTTTGGTGTTAAATACCCACTTTTTTCGTCCCAACAAGGCCATGGTTTTGGTGTAATTTCTGCCAAATGTTCTGACAACGGTGAACGCACGTTATGTCTACTTAAAGCGACAATTCTTTCTAATTTTAACTTTTCAGGCACAGTTGGTGCAAATAAAACGGAAAGTATGAAAATTAAGGTCAACATGATGGCACAATATCACTAACTGGATAGCTGTTGCAGAATGTAATATATAATAGATAAGTGGGAGGCTAAATAAACATACCTACCACATTAAGTCGCCTGACCTCATCCCTAACTTAATGACGAAATTGTATCAACAGCAGTGTACCTCCTAATTTCGACATAATATGTTAAATAAGTTTGTTTATTTACATAACAATACTGCTTAACCTATATATTACTTACTATTAAAGCATACTGTGATAATTTCCATTGTTAATTTCTACATAATTCAATTAAAATCACTAAAATTTTACATTTTCAGCTGATCGTTCAAAACAAAACTTTCGCTTTTAGCAAGTGGTTGTCAAATCTGACATTGACAGTTGACACAATTTTAAGTAGTGTTGCCAACTTTTTGCACTGGTATTGCTAGCGCTGAATTTAGGGTCGTGTTAGCTTCCATAGCTCTTTAGAGTATTATATTCTTTGTTCCATAGTCAAGCAGGGTCGCGTTTTATAAAGTTACAATTTACAATTTCGCTGTTTGCCTCTCTAACGCACGCACATATTGGCTAGAAAGAGAGGCGAACAGCGAAATTGTAAATTGTAACTTTATAAAACGCGACCCAGTTTTGCCATATCCGTGGCTATGTTCAATGATCGGTAGTACTAGATTCTAGTGCAAACGAGGTAGCTGAAATGTGACACAAGTATGAAGGTATATCGCCCCATTCTCGCTGAGAAAACTGTGATATTAAAATAGTACATTAAGATACAAATCGATGGTTGTCTGACTCAACCTCGTATGTCCAGGGTCCCGTTTTATAAAGTTACAAGATACAGGTTACAAGTGTACAGGTTACAGGAACCTGTAATGCACTATGAACTATTACAGGTGTTTTATAAATACACACAAAAATTTACAATTGTAATGAACCATGGTAAATCTCGATTACAAGTAACATCTACAGGCGTGATGGACATCACTAATTAAAAATAAAAGCTGACATAAATAATCGTATCCACCGAGGGGCCGCACATAGTGTGCCACTAAGAGGGATAGACATAGTCACTTACTACTAAGACGAAAGTGCCACACAGGCACTTAGTGACGTATTCAACGCATTTGTCTGGCACTTACATTTAGCATCTAATGCACACACACACAAAAAATAGTGGCACAGTGATAAGGACGGACGATTATCGTTCCTTTTCACTTCCACTAGTAAAAAGTTTCATAAGACCATCCCTTTCGTTCTTGCTATTATTATAACGTTGTCAAATCCATATTAATCCTACATTCATGGTATCCACAGATTAAATATGTTTATTTTGATGGAAAATCAGCCCTTCTACCGCGAAATTCAAAATTTGTAAATTTCGAAGATTTTTCGCCGTAACTCCAACGAAGGCCTCATTAAAGTGACAGAGACAAATCCTTGAAATTAGCGAAAATAAAACGATGAGAGAGATGTTCTAAATTTTGTGTGGAGTTCATTTGCTCTTTGAAGTCGTACGGTGTCCGACTCCGAAAGTCCAAATTTATTAGGAGCTGAAACAGTCTCGGTCAACGCTATCGGGGTACAGTGAAGGGAATAAATATAATAATGTATACAACTTTAGACCTTATGCTCCAGACATAAGTAAAAAAGTGTAGTCATAGTCAGCGGCCCTACCGCAAACTCGGAAATCCGCAAATTTCGATTATTTTTCTCTTTCACTCTAATATCGCCATGTTAGAAGTGACAAAGACAAATCGTCGTTTGCGGTTTTCGGAGTTCGTGGTAGTTGGCCAAAACTATGAAGAATCTCTCAGAAAGCGGAATAATTTCAACAGTATTACGAGCAAACGTCTGTAGCACACGAAATAACTGGGAAAATTGCACTTGTAGTTGCGGTTACAGGACTCAAGACGTACGTCAGTTTTTGTTACAAGTCTACCACACCTACACTTGTTATTTACAATATTTTTATAAAACACTTGTTCGATTACGAGTTTAAACTATTAAACTCCTGTATTTTTGTCTATGGCTGAGCTACAGGCACTTGTACCTGTAACTTGTAAAATTGTAACATAGTACTTTTATAAAACGCAAATTGTAAAAAACGGGGCAAGTGTTGCCAGTAAACGCCTGTAAAATTGTAACTTGTAACTTTATAAAACGGGACCCAGGGTGTATGACTCAGCCTCTCGTATATGAAATGTATGCATTTTGCATAGAAATATATTATTCTGACACAACTTCGTAAACCTTTATACGAGGTTGAGTCACACAGCCAGCGAAATGCGAAAAAAAACCTATATTACTTGACGGAGGAGTAACTACGGAACCCCACATTGAGCATGATCCGACATGCTCTTGGTCACTTTTGATTACGCTATTAATGTTAGTTAGTGAAAATAAGTGCATGAACTACCTGTTTTTAACCCGACTTTAAGAAAGGAGGTTCTCAATTCAACTTTTTTTTAATCGAAAGGGTATAAACCACAGATTGGCACCAAATCGCGGTCTGATAATGAGATATTGAAGAAGTCGAGTTTTTTTATTTGGTGCTTATTGATATTAAGTAGAACGTACTGAACATTTTGAAACTCGGACATTCCTTTATATACAAAACTGACTCTCCTCGGCCGGATATCGAGATGTTACTGATGAGCTTCTTCTTTTAGGGTTCCGTAATATACCTACAAGGAACTCTAACAGATTCGCCATCTGTCTGTCCGCAGCATAGCTCAGTGGCCGTTAGTACAAGAAATTATTAATTTAGTACAAGTACAGAATACATAAATAATAGATAAATAAATATCTTGGGAGATCTTACACAAATCGACCTAGTCTCACAGTAAGCTCAATTAAGGCTTGAGATGTGGGTACTTAAATACATAGACAGCCATCGACCAAGGAACAAATATTTGTGATAATACAGAACAATGCCCTCGCCGGAGTTGGAACCCGGAACCTCCAGCTTCGTAGGCAGGGTCACTACCGACTAGGCTACGGAGGCTGACAATTAGTACAAATACAAGTAAAAGTACTATCGACAAAATTGCAACAAAACTCGTACAATTAGTCTTTCAATGA
>JALPQI010013924.1:0-32426 GCA_025490895.1 Thaumatotibia leucotreta
AGTGCAAACATGAAGAATAGCGTTATTGTGATTATTTTTGGATCTATTAAACGCTTTTTATTTTTGTCATGGGTAAGATCGAAAGGGACAACCAATACTTATCGGCTTGCTAAGTTAGGAGACATTTATGAATAACGTAACTTTTCAATGGTCGAGGAAGATTACTGTCCACGTCCTTTCACTGTGACAGCGTCTCTAAGGGCATGCGATTTCAACCGACATTTCGTTAATTTAAGATAAAGGCTCTGATAAGTACAATAGAGAACGAGATACAGGGTGATTTTGATGGTAACACGTGAATAATTTATGACGAAAATAAAAAAACTTGTATAAGGATAAGGTATTGAGAAAGTTTACGTATTGTTTTTTTTTATTTTTTATCATTAATATAATCATTTATTTCGAGGAACAGTATATAGTTGGTATGTACTTATGTTAGGGTTAGTAGAGTGTTTCTTCATATTTATATATATTAGAGCTATGTTTCTAGTTAAGGGTATCTACCTATATTTACAGGGAGACCTCTTTTAACTCCACTAACAACTAGCAAACCCCGGGTCTCCTTAAAACACGTAACAAGTTTTTCTTTTTTTTTGTCTCGTGCGTTCTCGCGGCGTGCGCGGTCTCAGTGCTTGATAATGAAGACCTAGGCCCTCCGAAACATGTCGCACGTAGTGACTAAATACACGTGAGTTTCACCGTTTTATTTATAGAAACACGTTTAAATATCTACCCATTTTAAGTCATATTCGAGGTAAATTATGCGAATGGTTGGTTTTGAATATGAATAGTAATTAATTTCAGCTTGTTTGACGAACGAAAATACATTACTATTCCGAATGAGGATTAAAGCGTTATTAATACAATTTCAATATACCTGCTCGCAAACACTGTATTAATTCCCAGATAAAAGTAATGTAATATTTTTGAATAATGAATACCCGTATAAGGTAAATCCGCGTTGTGACGTCAGCAATAATAATAAACCATCAACAACATATTATTTCAGTCAAATAGCCTCTTCTATTAACTATGCGTATGGACGCATTAGGAGGTAACTGCCCATAATCGCCACGCCGGGTAAGCGGCTAGGCGATCGCAATGTGCCCACTATGACGACGCTGCTACCCGTCATCAACGTAATTGACATCAACAACATAAATTATTCACGTGTTTCTATCAAAATCACCCTGTATCTCTTAAAGATATTGTCTATTGTGCTTATTATATCATAAATGTATGGTCAGTGATACTTCAATTCCTTAGTTTTTACTACACTTACGGGAGGAGTTGGGTGACAAAAGTATTCTCATTTCCGTCACCACGTGGACGAATTTTTAACATGTATCATGGGACAATGACCGGTCCTGCGCCACCCGCATCCAGCGGACTCCTGCGACCTTCACCAGGTCATCGGTCCACCTTGCGGGTGGCGCAGGACCGGTCATTGTGGCAATCTTTGGGGGAGGCCTATGTTCAGCAGTGGACGTCTTTCGGCTGATATGATGATGATGATGATGATGATGATCATGGGACAATATTCGTAAGAGTCGCCTAGAGGTCTTCCTACATCGACACGAATTCGACTAACTTTATTATTGTAAACCTTTATTACTATGCATTAAAAGCGAAAAAGAAACAAATCAGATACCGATCAACGGTGATACGACGCGAATTACCTTAAAAATGCGATAGCGTCGATAGGTTTTGGGAGACCCGAACGGATTGAAGTATTACTGATTCATTTATTGCTGATGGGCATCAGCAAGACCAGTATCATAGTAGAGACACTATTGTGGTCGTAAATCTGCTTGGCCCACGTGCCAATTGACAACGTTTCAAAATTTTCGATATCCCTAAATGGAAAACCATTTCGAGATATACGCATGTATATCACAAAAATATATTTTTTAATTTTTTTTTCGCAATATTTTTGTTAAAAATCTTAAAAATTGTTTATAGGGGAAGTGACGTCACGTAGCTGACTCAGAGCTACCACTATAACCAAAAAAATCTTGTGGTTGGAATGTCACTGGTGTTTGGCAGTGACATTTGACACTTTTTACCGTTTTTCGTCGTTTTCTTACGTGTATGAAACATCACTTGTGACGTCATCTAGTTGATTTTTGACGTTTGTAACTTACGCTCTTTCTGCTCGAAGTAGTAATAAAAAGGGATTTTCGCACTAAAATAGCAATTTTTTTGAAAAATAAAAAAATACGTGTATCTTTTAATATTGAGTTCTTTCAAAACAAACAATAAAAACTAGGACTAAAAAATATGAAATATTGTCAATTATAGGCATATACCAAATATTATGCATCATAAACATAGGTAAAAATATTTATTCCTATTATTTTCAGCATCCATATTATTTTGACGTTACATTATGTTTTCGTTAATTAATGTTTAACTATTTACAATTTTACGTATGACAACCGATCGCCCCATCTGTATTCAGATTAAGACCTTATCAAAAATATATCAGTAAAATAAATTAAATGTTGTCGTTGAATATAATAACACATATCTAAAGATTATCCTGTATTAACGCGAATTGCTCCAAACATATTAAAGTGACAGCGATGGAGGGCTCGGGTTCTCAAAGGAAACAGCAAGGCAATTAAAGACAATAGAAGTGGCACAAGTGGGATCTCAGCCTAATGTACGAAAACAAACGCGGCAGGGATTCTACGTACAGTCGCCACCAGATATAATACAGGGCGTCCCACGGCGATGCCACATGGAGAAAAAATACCTTAATTACTCGTATTGGAAATGAACATCTTACTTAAAGAGTCTTCAATTTTACTAAGTCTTAAAAATAAAATAAAGTCTTTTTTCAGCAAAATACGCTATCTATGATATTTAAGGTACTTTCCCTCCATGTGGCATCGCGGCGCCGTGGGATGCCCTATATCGTAGCGTCCGGAATGCTCAAAAATATCTGAACACGCCTCTATCGTTATGGGAATAAATGGCGTGATAAGATCGCGCGTTTCAGTGGCCGAGCCGTTACAGTAGGGATGATGACTGTAGTTCAAATAAATTATTTAACATTATGCACGACATAACACACGAAGAAATTATTACTAAGATGTAGATTGCAGTAATTTTTGCACAGAGCTTCTATTTAATAAACTGAAAATAACTTAAACGAGTAGGTCATTTGGCAGTACTCAAACGTGAAGTCACTTTTGAGTATACGAGTATTCATATAAAATTCCATAGTGGTGATCGTTTTGACGGTTCGAAAAAAGATGCCGATTTGACTTGCCAGTCATCATGCCTATTGACTATCAATCACGTTCTATGATTCCATTCAAGCAATGAAAATATCTTCAAGACTAGAGTATCTCATATCGGTATCTCATAATAGGTGAATCTGAGCGTTTCAACCGCCTAATTTTTGTGGCACCATTTTTGCCGAAGTTTCTATTCGTTACAATGTGCTGATTCGTCATTTGAAGTAGTATAGTTTTTATACAAATGACGAAGTATAACATTGAGACGTTTAGAAACTTCGGCACAAATGATGCTACCCAAACTTAGACGGTTGAAACGCTCAGATATACGTATTCACCCAGGTACCTAAGCGTCCTCCACCGCAGACTGCATCATAACTCACCAGCAGATAATTATGATCGTGGTCAAACGTCTACCTAGGTACTCTGAATACAAAAAAGCCCCCTAATTTAAGTCAGCATTTTCTCGATCTAGGTAAGATATTTCCAGCAAATTTTAAAAAAGCTCATTTACTTGCCACAAAAGTAAGCCTCTTATGTTTCCCATTCAAAATTTGCATTTCAAATAGACTTTCTTTTGCCCTTTGCCCTTAATTTGAATAAAGTAATGCAATTAAAAGACATGGTGGAGAGAAACACCTTTACGGAGACTTAGGGGTGCCACTCCGCAGAAATTACGTTTTATGAGAAATTGGGGCAAATTATTTTGGTTAACCGGAAGTTGACTTACGGGATTGGAAAGAATCTTGTATATACTTAGAGAAAAGTAAGTATATTTTTTGTATCCACACATTCCACACATTATTATAAGAGAAAGAGCTGTTTTAAATCAAGGATGACATAAAATTTTTGATTAATGATTCACCTAAAAAGCGAAAAACAATATTAAAAAAATTATGATACCTATAAATTGTAATCATCTTAACCTGGAAGTACTATTCATTTTTAAAGTAGAAACGCATTTTTGCAAGAAATTGTAATAGTAGGTATTTTATATACAGGGTGTTTTTTTTCGACCGTTCAAATTCTACGTAGTGAATGTGTAGGTCATACTCACCAACTTTTACTATGGGGACAACGTCGAAATCGCGAAAAAAAAAATCAGCTGTTTCATACAAATTGGCGGCATTACGCCGGCCGAAATGTATGAAACAGCTGATTTTTTTTTCGCGATTTCGAGTTTGTCCCCATAGTAAAAGTTGGTCAGTATGACCTACACATTCACTACGTAGAATTTGAACGGTCGAAAAAAAAACACCCTGTATTACTCTAATAATGGATTAACTAACTACTTAAAATGCATATCAAATCTTTCGAGCAAATCAATTCCATTAGTCGAATAAAGTAATTTGATTAATATTAAAACCGGCCAAGAGCATGTCGGGCCATGCTCAATATTTTTTTCATATTTTTTGGACCCACGGATCAAAAGTTAGAGGGGGGAGGACACATTTTTTTTATTCTGGAGCGGTTATCTCCGAAAATATTGTCTTTAGACAAAAACTTCTTTTAGAACCCTTATTATTTTTAAGAGACCTATTCAATGATACCCCACACTATAGGATTACAGCAAAAAATAAAAAAAACATCCCCACTTCACGAGTTAGGGACATACCCGTATACAAAAACGTACATAGAAAAAATGTTTTTCTATTTTTTATTCTACCACTTTGTCAGCATGATTAATATGTATATCTGTACCAATTTGCATATTTCTAGTACTAACAGCCACTGAGCTAGGCTGCGGGCAGACAGACGGACAGACGGACATGGCGAAACTATAAGGGTTCCTTGCTTACTACGGAACCGTAAAAACGTGTCAATTATTGTTCCTAGTTTCCTACTTCCAGGTAGGTACTTTACGGTAATTTAATAGAAAAACCCTAATATCAATTTAATTGTCTTGTAAATTATACCTAGCAATGTACAAGTTGCAGAACATTTCCAAAATTGCGGGAATATACTCGGAAATTTCCCAGAATTTTCATGACAATTTAAGAGTACGTTTTCATTGAGAATGCTTCCATGGGAACTTATAAAAAAGTGTCATGAAGAATATTGTATTTCACAATTGAGTAAACAAGGCATAAAATATACCTTAAAAGGCATGACATGTATATATACCACGGTTTTGACAAGAGTAGATTGCTTGTAAAATTTATATTACCGAGAACATTCCCTATAGAAGTTTCGCAACTTATGAAACTTCTCCGCAGTACATTGCTAATTAGTAATTATACCTATGTAGTACTATAATCCGTAAAAAATATATTTTAATTCTACATGTGGTATATTACTGAGCTTCCTGTATGTCCTCAAAATGGCGTCGATCCTTTGTCCCATCCCCGTCCCTTAAGTCATATGAGCTTTATGTCAACGTTCCAAAGTAAACTAGTATATTAATATCAAAGTTCCCGCCACCCTAGCTCATTTGTTCTCGTAATTGCGACCGTTTTACCTCATCCGAAGCACAGACGGGCAGTTTAAAAACGTACTCCTTTATCTTTGTGTACGAAAAGGCTACTGCGAACTTCGAAAATCGAAAATTTCGAGCATCTATATCTGTCAGACCGATAAAGTCTTCGTTAGAGTGACAGAGAAAGATAATTTGCGAAAATTTTAGGTTCGCGATAGGTCCTCTGGTTAATTCTAAGCGCAGAAAAAGAAATTGCCAACCCTAATGCAACCTTCCCTCTCACACTTTATTGAGATGAAAGGGATAGAAGATAAAGCCGTTTCAAATATGGGAATACGGAATAAGGGTTGTACGGCGAGGCGGGATTGCCTCCGAAAAAAATGAAGTAAGAAAGAATTGGAGTAATTTGTTTCTAGACTGAGAGGAAAAAACGGGAATGAGTTTCTTGGTAATTCGAGGAGGTACTTGGATAGTTATTGCTTATTTATTAGGTATTTTATCTACTTTACGTAAGAGC
Source organism: Thaumatotibia leucotreta (assembly GCA_025490895.1). Lineage (NCBI taxonomy): Eukaryota > Metazoa > Arthropoda > Insecta > Lepidoptera > Tortricidae > Thaumatotibia > Thaumatotibia leucotreta. Next base: position 6,179 of record JALPQI010013924.1, read on the forward strand.
GAAAAGGCAGTTACCGACACAGAATCATTTTTTATTATTATAATATTTCTTGCACAACGGTAGGTTGTATAATCTTTGAAATTTTTTTACTAAGTATGTTTAGAGGTTTTTCTAACGGGTACTGATTTTATTTCACGCTAAGGTTTTTAAGCTTTCTTTAGTTACTCCTAGTTTCACGCGATTTAGGTAACTCTTTAAGAAAAAAATAACGACTAAAGTTAGTTATTTTTTCACTTTAAAATTAGCTATGTTGTTGCTCTTGTTTGTGGCTATTGTGTTGGAAAACTATTAAACCTTAATAGAGATTTCTAAACACACAGAAAAATAAAATAGTGCCTTCGAGACATTGAATTTCAAAAACCTCAAAACCGGGAACCGGCACCGGTATTTCCTCCATACAAAAAGAACGATTCTTTTTTCATTCTTTTTCGTTCTTCAGCAGGTATATAAATTATTATAGTTAATGGAGTGATTAAAAAATATGATATTGTAAATTACATAAAATATTGAGTAGTACATAAATAGTAAGTATATAAAACTTTTTAAAATATTGGGCTATTTAAAGGTTTTTGTAAAATAAAGGTTAAGGTCCCTGCTCAATACATTTATTCTAGCAATAAAAAATAGTACATTCCTTAAACAAACTCCCATAAGGTCGGGATCACACCTGTGAGTTTTTACGTAAGTTGTAGTGACACCGTGTGGACAGAGCTTATACTCTACAACTTGGGTAAGAACTACGGGACGGTACCAACTAGTTAAGAACAGGTGCGATTTTTGAATTTCACCAGTGACTTATTCTTATCGAAAACAGAGATATCCCTTGAGTTCGTATTTTAATATGCTTGAAATGCCATCGGTGACTAGAATTGTCATACCTATGATATCGCTTTAAGTCCAAATGTTCGTATCATACGCATCGGACACATTGCATCGCATTTCTTCCACTGATATTACGATACGTACGGTGCGGAACAGTGGACGCACTTGTATGACTTTCTATACAAAGAATACTAAATGCGATGCGTCCGATGCGTACGATTCGGGTCTGTGGACGCCTAGCTTTACGAGTGCCCCCACCCACTCGATTTGAAATTACCGTGTGACTATTTTTGACAGTTGACTTAGTGACATCTGCCATCTTTCAAAACTTTAGTTTTCTTTTCAAATGACATTGACACTCCGTTTTACGTTCGACCGCTTTGACAGAACCTAATATGAGTTATAGGTAGTATGAAAAATAAAAACCGATACTAAGGGCAACACTATTACATCTGCGTAAAAAGGAACATAACAGGATCATTGTCTATGACTGACGTTGTGCAATTTCTGCATGTTGGTAAAGAACGTGTGAGATTAAAAATACGGCATTTGGGAAACAGTGACATCAAATCACAGGTGATAAATTTAGTCACCATTGATCTTAATATCATCGGTGAAATTCAAAAATCGCACTCCAGGTGTAAGGCTGGCTTAAAAACAAGTAACCATAATCACAACTTCCATTTTTATCAAAACAAAAAAAAACTCAAAACAACTTCTGCACACAACAACAATTCTTTTGAATGTCAGGAAGGAGCGATTGGGAGCATTTTCATAACGGCTTACGTCTCTTTAAATACCATACAAAAACAAGTCCTTCTGTAATGATTCCTTCCATTAGAGCCTATTGTAATAATGACGTAACTTTGCCGTTAGGGACGACTTCGACATTACGCTGCCAAATTCGACTTTTAATAGTAGCTCAGCGTGACATAATTTATTGTTGTAAATGGTTTAACCTACCTATGTAGGTTTTTAGTATCATCATATCAGCCGAAAGACGTCCACTGCTGAACATAGGCCCCAAAGATTGCCACAATGACCGGTCCTGCGCCACCCGCATCCAACGGACTCCTGCGACCTTCACTAGGTCATCAGTCCACCTTGGTTCTTAGTTCGAATGAATGAAAAGTTTATTTGCTCAATATGAGGCTACACACACGTGTATAAATGTACAAAACATACAGGGTGACATCTGGGTCGTGGAGCAAGATTGAACTGGGTACTGGGAACAGCACGCTGAGTAACTTTGACTATGGAGACAATAGAAATGGCAAAAAAGATTTTTTTTTATTTAATACCACGTCGGTGGCAAACAAGCATACGGCCCGCCTGATGGAAAGCAGTCACAGTAGCCTATGGGCGCCTGCAACCCCAGGGGTGCCACATGCGCGTTGCCTACCCAATAAGAACTTGTACACTCCTCTTTTGAAGAACCCCATACTGTAGTCCAACGGGAAAACCTCGGCAGGGAGCTTCCACAGACGAACCGTCCGCGGGAGGAAGTTCCTCTGAAACCGCACGGTGCGCGACCATTTAGGTTGCAAGGTGTGAGGAAGAGCGCCCAGTCGGTGGCGAGCGGTGCGATGATGAAAAGTGGACGTCCTGAATCTCCTAATTATGTTAATTGATAGGTAAGTATCAATTAACGTTTTCTTCGGTTACTGCGAGGATTACTCATGAAATAAAACTATGAAAACGGATAAACTCGCGTATATTAACTAATTTTAACTTCATTCCGACGTTTCGAACTCTTTACAGGGTTCGTGATCTGATAAAGGAACAGTCTAGACATGAACCGTGAGGCTGATATATTTGGCGGTGGTGACCAAACCCCCCCCCCCCTTTTAGTACTGGCAAATTTTTCTCAAAATTATTTTAAAATTTCCCTATGAATCAAAATTATATGTTTCGGTTTAATGCATGATGATCTTAAGATGTACTACAAATGTTTTTTGAAAAGAGTTGTCCCGCTGAGTTTCTTGCCGGTCCCAATTTTGGGATACCTTCCTAACAATACAATCATACAAAGGAAGGAAATACTTCTCAGGCAGTGGCGTAGGGATAGAACCGGCGTAGATTATTTATTTTGTCTCTTGTCTTCATTCTGAAAGTACTTAGTAATGAATAACTAGCTTAATTTGCAAATTGAGTACATATGTACCTACATCCACCCTTAAAATTTATTGTCTGTGGTTTAGTATATTTTTCTTTGGTGGGTAGTTTTGTACCTACTTATCTTTCTTATTTTGATGGAGGTAGATCTATCAAATTTCCTCCATTGTCAGTCATCCGCAGACCACGAACCCTGTAAAGTGTTCGAAACGTCGGAATGAAGTTAAAATTAGTTAATATACGCGAGTTTATCCATTTTCATAGTTTTATTTTATCAATTAACGCTCAATTAACTCATAAATATTAAATTTATAATCCTAATTATGAGTTATCATAATTAGGATTATAAATTTAATTTTAGATAGACTTTAGTTGATATTTCTTTGGTATATTATGACATCTAATATTTTTATAATTTACCTATATAGTATTAAGTAGGGAAAAATAAGAAGTACAAATCAAAATATTTAGTTGATAAATAATTCGATTTGTGTTTTCAGATTTTTTTCGCTATGTCTTGGTTGTCTCCAGTAGTGAAAGTTACTTAGCGTGACTGTCTCTAGTTACATGTACAATTCAGATCACTCTTTCAAGATTCCGATATGAGTACCATAAGGAATATCATAAACATGTGCATACCCTAACATATCGGTAGCTAAATTTGAAAACACCTTATATTAATGTCAGGAGCTATTATTAAGCAAGTCGGATTGATCCCTTCGTTCCCGGAAATATTATATTGTTTACTCCCGCCGGGAGTACAAATAAAAATATTTACTACTGAAAATAAATGAAACTTGATATTTATTAGCTTGAAATTCAGACGAGATTTGGGGGAACGAAATTACAAATTGATATTCAAGACGTTTATAAATTTACATAATTTCACTTTTCAGTATTTATTGAGCTGAGCGGCGTAATGAATGCTTTAAAACGATCGTTGAATTGTTTCCACGTAATTTAGTATTTATTACAATGAAGATTGTGGTTTCCAGCAATATAGCAAAATTATGAACATCTGGTGGTGACAAAACCCCTTCCGCTTCAAATTAACTCCCCGGCAACAGCGGTGACGATTATACCGTTAGCCGGACCGGTCAGCCGGCGAGTTGTCAACGGGGTCGGGTGGCGGGGGCCGACCAGAGATCTACGAACGCTCGTGCTGCACCCTGCACATATCGCGCCGCGACCAATTTTCTATCTTTGTAATTGTCGAGAAATAAAAATAGTGTTTACAGTCCGCTACAGTTTTATTCAGCAGTCTAGAACTCCTCCAGATACCTACCGAATGAGGCGCTAGACGCAACATATGGTCCTTATCTCGCCAAAGGAAGAAAGCGACCGAATTTCTCCAGTTACGAAGACTTATTTAGAAGCCGGCCGAACATTTTGGATCGTTGTGCAGTTCGTCATCATCATCACCGTGACGAGAAGCTGAAGTTCAACGGCCAAGAAGAGCGTAGTCCAACGGGAGCTCGTAATCCTCATCCGCCTATCTTCATTACCTTCGAGTTAGCCGCTTATGCAAGGACATCATCATTGTGGACTTCAACATCCCTATTGTCAAGCAACGGCAAACCGACCTTATCGACGGCGGTCATAAACAGCCATACCTACACCTAAATCGCTGAAGTGCAACAGGAACAGGATCCCGCAACTAACTGGATACATACCTAACCAGGATAGCATAACTGTGAGGCCTTCCAATTCTTATTGCTTTCGGGAATTAGGTACCTAAGTGATACTAAAATATCAAATACAAACGAATTGCCTAAGAAACTTAAAACGGTAAGTACCTAACGTCATTGTGTATTTCGATATTGTTTCGATCCTTACCAAAAATAAGCGTAAAAAAATAAAATAAAAGGAAAGTGTTAGAATATACTCTTAAAAATATTATTTACATTACATTGCCTTACGTCCTATATTACAAGTATTTACATTCTATTGCCTTATATTCATATCTTAAACAAAAAAAAAATATCTAATAAGTGTTTCACATAATCTTATTTACACAATGTCACATTTAATCTAGGTAAAACACGTAAGTAAAAGTAGTTCATAGCGGGAAACAACAAGGCAACCTGTCCTGTATTGCTGCTTTGTAATCCTTGTATCTATTCAAATATAAATCAGAATCGGTGTTGTCCAATTGTACATACGAATATACCATATTCATTCATCATTATCATAATTAGCATTCATATTGCTAAGTCATCTCGCAGTCAAAATATTCCATACCTAATTTCATAGTTGGTGGGTAGGTATACCTACAATACTTATTGCTATTGAATTGCTTTGAACCCTGATCAATTTTACGAGCAATTTCACAAGTCAAGTCAGAGTCACAAATTAGTAGCGCCTGTTAAAAGTGCACAGGCAAACCTAAAATAATCGTCGTTCTGGTTGCTCGTGAATTTCATCAGGGTCGTAAATTAAAGTTAGCCTGCAATACAAATAAGTGAAAAACAAAAAAAAAAATAATTTGTACAATTGCTATTTTTTTTCGACAGGGTGTGTTTAAACATATATTATTTTAGTAATTCTTATTGCTTGCTTCATTTAGTTCTTACTACTGCATAATGGCAAGTGAGGTTAAATGCAAAGAATTAATAAAGAAGCGTGCTTCAATTAAAGCTAAGCTTACACAGTTTATTGCTTACTTAAGTACGGCAAAGACTTGTGAACGGCTGAGCGATACACAGCTTGTGGAATTAGACTTGCGTATAAAGAAATTGGATGAATCGTACGAATTTTTTGATAGATACCAAAGTGAATTGGAGGTGCTATCTGAGGAGCCGGCCGAACAGTTTGCGGAGCGTGAGTTGTTCGAGCGGTCTTACTACAAGGAAATTGCTGCCGCTCGGGAACTAGTTGACAGGCATCGCAGTCAGCGCGCCAAAGAGGTTCAGTCAGAGGTAGGCTCCAATGATTGCCCAACAGTACTGTCTTACAAGCATAGTAATGTGAGGTTGCCAAAAATTAATTTGCCGCATTTTAGTGGTGGTTATCAGAATTGGTTGGAGTTTAAAGACATCTACGTATCCTTAATTCATTCTGAGACAAGTATAGATAACATAAACAAGTTCCATTATTTACGTGCCTCTCTTCATGGAAGCGCAGCCTTGGTGATAAGGAGTTTGGACTTTAAGGGTGACAATTACGAGGCCGCATGGAAACTTCTTTGTGAGCGGTATGACAATAAGCAGTTACTAGTCAACAATCATGTCCAAGCACTTTTTAACATTGAACAAGTGCATAAAGAGTCAAGCGTAGCCCTGCGACAGATTGTTGACAACACAAAGAAGAATCTAAATGCCTTGGCCACGCTCGATTAGCCTGTACAACATTGGGATACATTAATTATTCACATAATGACCGCTAAATTAGACGCAGTTACAAGTAGGGAATGGGAGGAGCATAGAAATCAGTTAACCACTCCACCTACACTTAACGATTTCATAACGTTCCTTACAAATAGGTGTAATCTTTTAGAAACGTTAGAAGAAGCAAGGCTTAATAGGTCTAGGACAGATACGTCTGTGAATACTAAGCCAAAAAGCTTTTTAGCATCGGCGAGCCTTAGCAAGCCTAAAACATACAACGTTTCTTGTCCCTTATGTAATAAAGATCATTACGTGTTCAGTTGTGATGATTTTAGGGCCCTACCAGTTGAGCAGCGCGTGCTCAAGGCTAAGGAATATAAGGTGTGCTTGAATTGCTTACGTCCAGGCCACAATAGCAATAAATGTAAATTGAGTCACTGCAAGTATTGCAAGACTAAGCACAACACGCTTCTTCATACGCATACTCAGCCTGCGGCCACATCAGAGCACGTCGCATTTTCTGCCAACGTCCATGCGATAAGCAATTTATCTAATTATGGCATGCTTTCCACAGCCCTGGTTAAGGTGCACCATACCAATGGAAATCGGCTGAATGCTAGAATATTATTAGACAATGGCAGTACGTCCAATTACATAACCCAGGACTTAGCTGGTAAGTTACAATTGCCAATAAAAGACTTTCGAACCAACGTAACCGGGCTCAATGATCATGAATCGAATATCTCCCACTCATGCTCTCTTAAATTGGAGTCTTATGATGGGAGCTACAGCGCTAACATAGAGTGCTTCATACTGCCCAAAATTACACCACCCATACCATATACATATATGGACGTCAGGGAGGTGCCTATACCTTCAGGGATTTGTCTTGCCGATCCTTCTTATAATGAGCCGTCAACCATTGACATTCTCGTTGGGGCTACCATCTTTTGGAGCGTCCTGGGCACAAATCGTATTAACTTAGGACAGCATGCTACTAGTCCTACTCTCTTTGAGACAAAACTAGGTTGGCTTTTAACAGGCGACGTTTATCAACCTACTCAAGGTTCCTCTAAAGCGGTTGGCTTATTTCTGACTGACAGACAAACGGACTCTTCTCTTACACGATTCTGGGAACTTGATAGCATATCTTCAAAGCATGACTTGACGACGGACGAAAACGCATGTGAAGAACTCTTCAACGCCACAACTAAAAGGAATGAAGAAGGGCGTTTCGTAGTTACTATTCCGCTGAAGGAGTCTCCTGACGTATTAGGAAACTCATTCGAAATGGCCAGGCGTAGATTTCTATCGCTCGAACGTAGGTTGGATAGGGATTGCATCTTAAAGGAACGGTATCTAAAATTCATGGAAGAATACGAAGTTATGCGACACATGAGTGAAATTCTGCCGTGCAATTCATTACCATCATATTATATGCCCCACCATAGTGTAATAAGGGAGTCCAGCGCGACTACCAAGCTTCGGGTAGTTTTCGACTCTTCAGCTGCCACTACATCTGGAAAATCATTTAACGATATTCAGATAGTAGGGCCCAGAATCCAGGATGACCTATTTTCCATCTTATTGCGTTTCCGTCAACACAAATACGTTGTGTCAGCTGACATTGAGAAAATGTATCGGCAGATCCTTGTCGACGAAGAGCAGCATCAGCTCCAGCTGATTTTATGGAGGTCAGATCCGTCAAGACCACTTAAAACATATTCTCTTAAAACCGTAACCTACGGGACGTCATCGGCTCCTTTCCTAAGTACGCGGTGTCTCTTACAATTAGCGCAAGAAGCCAGTGCCGCGAAAACGCGGGAAGCTATTGCCAGAGACTTCTATGTCGATGACTTCCTGTCTGGCTCTCAAACTATAGACGATGCTGTTGCTCTGTGTCGTGATGTCACAGAGACACTGAAAGGCGCACAATTTAACTTGCGAAAATGGCAGTCAAACAATCGCGAGATTCTTGAAAGCATTGGTGAAGGTTCGTGTCAAAGGGAATACGTGAATCTTAGTGAGAACGAACTGTCTAAAACGCTGGGCCTCAATTGGAAATGCGCTCAAGACAGTCTTACGTTTGTTATAGACATATCATTGCCAAAGGTAGTCACTAAGCGACACATTCTGTCAGCCATATCCCAAATTTTCGACCCTCTGGGCTTAGTAACGCCTTGCATAGTACAGGCAAAAATACTCATGCAGAAACTTTGGATAAACCAGTGTGATTGGGATCATCCGCTTACAGGTGATTTACATACGTCCTGGGAATCTTTCGTTCAAGGTCTGCCTTATCTTAATCACATTAATATTCCGCGCTGGGTCTTGTGTGATGCACCTGTTGCCGTTGAGTTCCACATCTTCACGGATGCATCGGAGAAGGCTTATGGAGCCTGCCTATACGTCCGCTCCGTGGCCGGGGATGGCTCAGTGAGTGTTCACATCCTGGCGTCTAAAAGCAAAGTGGCACCTATTAAAGTCACAACCATTCCTCGCCTTGAGCTGTGCGGGGCCTTATTGGGCGCTAGATTATGTACGAAGGTACTTGAGGCACTTACCCAGAAACCAGACCGTTGCATCTTTTGGTGTGACTCGATGATAGTCATGGGCTGGTTAGCCTCTTCTGCTAGTTCATTACGCCCGTTTGTCAAAAATCGGGTATCTGAGATTCAGGAGAGCACCGACGCCACATCTTGGCGATATGTGCCTTCGAAGGAGAACCCTGCAGATCTAGTGTCTCGAGGTCTAAGTGCTGACACCATTCTGAATTCATCTTTATGGTGGTCAGGCCCATCATTTTTAAAACAAGCCATGTCTTTGTGGCCAACAGGGCCTCAGCCTCAACCTAATAAGCTGTCTCAATTGCCAGAGACAATTCAACCAAAATCATTTGTGGCATGTTCCACTCCATTGCCTGATAGTTCCTGTAACCCAATAGATAATTTAATTAAAAACAAATCAACTTATTCAAAATTACAAAGGGTGATAGCGTACATTTTAAGGTTCATTCACAACTGCAAAAATAAAAACAAAATGGTAGTTGGTAGTCTTACCTCAGCCGAATTAGATTCAGCAACAATTGTACTCCTTCGTAGGTCGCAAAAGGACTCCTTTCCTGAAGAGTACGTTCTTCTTAAGGCTGGTAAGGCGTTGCCAAAGAAGAGCCGACTTAGATCACTGTGTCCATTCTTCGATTCGGGACTGATCAGGGTTGGGGGTCGACTCGCTAACTCATTCTACGATTATGAAGTTAAGCATCCCATACTTATTTGTAGCAAACATCTTGTCACTAGGCTGCTTTTTAAGATGTTTCACTTGCGACACCTTCACGCTCCTCCCCAACTACTTCTGGCAACTATCAAACAAGGCTACTGGCCGCTTGGAGGAAGAAACTTAGCAAAACACGTTGTCCATACTTGTCTCAGATGTGTTAGGTTAAAGGGCGAAACAGTGCAACCTGTAATGGGAAACTTGCCGAAGGAAAGATTGCATCTCGAATACCCATTCCTCGAAACAGGCACTGATTATGCTGGTCCAATTCTTATAGCTGACCGCAAGGGGAGAGGATGTAGACTCGTAAAGGCCTACATCTGCATATTCGTGTGTTTGGCAACTAAGGCACTTCACTTGGAGCTTGTCTCTGACTTAACCAAGGAGGCTTTTATAGCCGCTCTTAACCGGTTCATAAGTCGTCGTGGCAAACCAAGGGTAATTTTTTCCGATAATGGCACAACGTTTGTTGGCACCTTCAATGAACTATCAAATTTGTTGAAACAAGACTTTGCCGTAGAAATGACTGACGCGCAAATCAACTTTTCTTTCATCCCAGCTTACACACCTCACTTCGAAGGGCTCTGGGAGTCTGCCGTAAAGTCAGTAAAGTATCACCTACGACGAACTCTAGGTCTTACACACCTTACCTATGAGGAAATGTCTACATGCTTAATAAAGATCGAAGCAATACTAAATTCACGTCCGCTTACGCCACTTTCCAATGATCCTTCTGATCTAACCTTTTTAACTCCAGCCCACTTTTTGATTGGAAGGTCTCTCACGTCTTTGCCGTATCCTCAGCTCGCTGTCCAAAGGATCGGTTCTCTTCCGAGGTTTCAGCGTATCACGTGCTTGAAACAACACTTTTGGAATCGGTTCTCCCACGAGTACATCTCGAGCCTGCAAGAGCGAACAAAATGGCGCAGTTCAAAGGGAACACTGGACCCAGGAACCATGGTCGTCATTAAAGACAAGAGCCTGCCGCCTCTCATGTGGCTTCTTGGTCGCATAGTACGAGTGTTGCCAGGCAGAGACGGCATAGCGAGAGTTGCCGACATCAAGACGAAAAAGGGAGTTATTCGTCGGGCTTTCAACACTATCTGCCCTCTACCTATTCAAGATCTTGAAGACCCGAGCTCTTCAACGCCGGGAGTACATGGTGGTGACAAAACCCCTTCCGCTTCAAATTAACTCCCCGGCAACAGCGGTGACGATTATACCGTTAGCCGGACAGGTCAGCCGGCGAGTTGTCAACGGGGTCGGGTGGCGGGGGCCGACCAGAGATCTACGAACGCTCTTGCTGCACCCTGCACATATCGCGCCGCGACCAATTTTCTATCTTTGTAATTGTCGAGAAATAAAAATAGTGTTTACAGTCCGCTACAGTTTTATTCAGCAGTCTAGAACTCCTCCAGATACCTACCGAATGAGGCGCTAGACGCAACAACATCATTATGGGTCAGTCGGAAAAACAAAAGTTGTCCACTCGGTGGTCAAAAGTTAAGAGCTTTTATAAGCTTATGCTACGATTTTATTACATAGGGTTGTAGAACTTCACCTAGTTGTACCAGTAATTGTTTTATCGCAAAATTAGTACACGAACTCCTTTACTTTATGTATGTACCCGAAAAGGCGATAACCTAAATCTGACAATGACCCTTATTTATATTGCTCTATTGTCTAAGAAGTAAGCGACTGTGTTCAACAGTTTTGATTATTTTGTGACAGATTCCTACCGTAAGCCATCATCATCATTTCAGCCAAAAGACGTCCACTGCTAGACATAGGCCTCCCCCAAAGATCACCAATATGACCGGTTCTGCGCTGCTTGCCTCCAGCGGGTTCCCGCGACCTTGACCAGGTCGTCGGACCATCTTGTGGGAGGTCTGCCCACACCGCGTCTTCCGGTACGTGGTCGCCAGTCCAGCGGTTTCGGGCCCCATCGGCCATCTGATCTTCTGGCGATGTAAGCCATAAACATAAACAATTAAACATTCTTGATGTCTGTGAAAGATATAAAAAGTTTTTTCCTTCTCCTCTCCCGCTGGAGTGGCCGAGTGGTTTAGGCATTAGCCGCGAAAGCTGAGGACGTGGGTTCGAATCCTTGGATTTTTTTCTTTGGTATATGACATCTATTTAATATTTAAATGTACATACATAGTAGTGCTATGACTTAGAAATATGTACAACTCAAAATGTAATCTTTCAGTTGTTACACAAAACAAACACTAAACCAACATACCGCTCAACGTCACTCCTGGGGCAAAACTTCTAAAAAAAGTATTTTTCATTGTTGGTGAAAGAAAAAGAGAGTAGGTATATTTTCGAAGTTATAATTTCGATTTGTAAACCCTTCGTTCGTATCGTTTAAAATGTTTAAATAATACGTGTTTTTGTAAAATTTATATTATTATAGAACACAGTTTTTCGAGGTCTTCATTTTGCCCAAAATTCGAAAGTTGTAAGTAACGTAAACAATGACTAAATATAAATTACTTAATTGGTTTTATATATCCATCTAAGCACCTTAAAATACTTCCCTTCCTGTTTCTCCATTCTTTAAGGCTTCGAATCCTCTAAAGGTTATTAAATTGTACAGAAGACCTAAATTACCGTTTTAATTAAGTACTAGTATCACTTCCTTTGAGCTATAAATAAAGACAGTATTAATTAGCTGCGGCGATAAATTTGATCAATATTTCATGGCGGGCTTCCCAGCCCCGCTGAATAAGATGTCAATTAATTTTACACCCTGTATAATGTTACTGTGTTTTTAGATAAATTTACTAAATTGGTCCATCAACTTTTTTGGTTGACATAATATTTTCTTCAGTTACCGCGAGGATTACACATGAAATAAAACTATGAAAACGGATAAACTCGCGTGTAACTAATTTTAACTTCATTTCGACGTTTCGAACATTTTACAGGGTTCGTGGTCTGCGGAAGACAGACGATGTGTATAAACGCATTAAGAAGTTAATGCCCATAATCACCACGCTGGGCTAGCGGATTGGCGATCGCAGTAATGAGTCCACTATGATGGCGCTGCTGCCCATCATCAATCTTTTATCAAATAATGGTCAGTGACACTTCAATCCCTTAGTCGACTCTTAAGACACCCGCAGGAGGAGTTGGGGTGGTGACAAATGTACTCGATCGAAAAGTTGATTGGCCTCTTTATCGCCTAAACTTACATTTAGTTATATCCTGACGTTTCGGGCATGACGTTACACCTGTGGTCGCAGGCAGACTTAAACCATGTCATGCCCGAAACGTCAGGATATAATAGGGACGATGACTGTAGTTATAATAAATTATTTAACATTATGCACGACATAATACATGGAGAAATTATTACTACAGGTGCATTCAGACCAAACAAGCATTCGCTATTCCCTTTAGTCCCATCTCGTAGCCAGATTTGGTAGCTAGCTACGTAATGGGAAAAATAATCCCGATTCGAAGCTGGCTACTAAACGGGAATTTTGAAAGTCCCATCTCGTAGCTAGGTTCTGAAGCTAGCTTCCAAATGGGAAAAATAATCCCGATTCGAAGCTGGCTACTAAACGGGAATTTGAAAGTCCCATCTCGTAGCTCGGTTCTGAAGCTAGCTTCCAAATGGGAAAAATAATCCCGATTCGAAGCTGGCTACCAAACGGGAATTTGAAAGTCCCATCTCGTAGATCGGCTCAAAGGGCCGTAAGAAAGGATTCTTCCATGTCGGTAAAAACATACAAATACTACGAGATGGGATGAAAGGCAATATCAATCTAATCAATTATTATATCTCTGTCGCTATTTTTTTTACCTTTTAGACCTTTTTACAACTTCTTGTGTACGACCTTATTTAATGACATATTCAAAGCATATTCATTATAAGGAAACTTTGATGTTTTCAAGTGCTTGCCATATCGCTCTTATCTGAATACTTTGGTTTGTCTAATTATATAGGTATATAGTGTACCAAATCTGGCTACGAGGTGGCAAAATTGATCCCATTTAGTAGCTAGCTACAAGATGGGAAGACAAATGTTTCTCATTTCGTAGCCAGCTAGTAAATCTGGCTACGAGATGGGAAGATTGTTCCCATTTGGTAGCTAGCTACGAGATGGGAAGACACAATTCTCATTTCGTAGCTAGCTACCAAATCTGGCTACGAGATGGGACTAAAGGCGCTATTCTATCCCCCACTCTACGAAATCAACGAATCACGTTTTGTGTAACGATCGAATTTCATAGAGTAGGGGGTTAGAAATTAGAATAGCGAATGCTCGTTTGGTCTGAATGCACCTTAAGATGTAGATTGCAATAATTTTTGTACAGAACATCTATTTAATAAATTGAAAAGAACTTAAAAGAGTAGGTCATTTGGACGTGACGTCACTCTTGAGTATTTCATATAAAATTCCGTAGTGGTGATCGTTTTGACAGTTCGAAAAAAGAAGCTGATTTGACTTGCCAGTCATCATGCGTATTAAACGTAAGTTTACGCGATTAAGACCCGTTTGTCTTTAAACTATAGTTGAATGGTTTTACGGTAACTCTACAAACTGTATGATTAAATTATTTTTCTTCGTCGAATGATACAGATCCATCAGTACTAACCGATTTTAGAATAGACGGTAGACATTTTGTAACCCTTCCATTCCCAAAGACACCTATAACAGGAAAGAAATCATTAATATCTCGGCAGAGCAAAGCATCATTAATTTTAGTAGATTTCAAAATGATAAATGATTCACGGGGTTACGCCTTTCGCGGAAAACCTTTTTACAAAGTAGGTCGTTTTATAATATAGGTACTTAAGAGGGTCTTGGGTTTATTGATGAATTGAGGTGGAATAGTAATCGTCCGTTGCAAGCAATAGCAATAGCTATTATATTTGTAAACTATCGGGGGCACCGCAAATGAAATTATAGACAAACTTTAAACAACGGACAAAAATAGAAAAGCTCTTCCACTTATTTAGTTAGAATTGAAAGTATCTTCCGTTATATGCTTAAATGTTAGCAGGATTATTTTTAGTTACTCTAATATAGTACCTAACACAAAGATGAGCAATTTCGTAAAAAAAGTACACCGGACTCTTAATATAATAATTGTAATAGGCACTAAATATAAGATGTGTACTAATACACTACTATGGATTGTATTTCATACGAAATACAAGTATACACGGTGGAATTTAATCGGTGAACAGGAACCCATTTTTCTAATTCAGTAATCGATGGCGGTCACGTTTATGTAGTACTTAAGTGGAACCAAGTTTTTTTTCAGCATAATTTTTTTTTATGTTGAAATTAAAATTTATTGAAATTAAAGTTTAATACCTCTTTTCAAACTATCAGCCATAGAAACTTAAAACATAAATGAGCAATAACCACTCACATGCTTTAATTTTTGCGATAGACTCTATTCCTATGTAAAATAAGAGCGATGCATGGCTGATAGTTTGAAAAGAGGTATTAAACTTTTCAGACTAAACCATTAGTAGGGTGACAATAAATTTTAATTAAAGTTTAATTTCAACATAAAAATTTGTTATGCTAAAAAAAAAACTTGGTTCCACTTAAGTACTACATAAACGTGACCGCCATCGATTACTGAATTAGAAAAATGGGTTCCTGTTCACCGATTAAATTCCACCGTGTATTTATTCATTCAATAAAATAAATGAAAGTCAACTTCACAATACAAGCAAATAACGTATCGTAAAAAAATCCGTTTCCGTAGTTTTAATTTTTGCTGGTGGTAGGACATCGTGCAAGGTCCGCCCGGACAGCTACTACCGTCTTACCCGTTAACCTGCCGCTAAATAGCAGTGTTTGCATTTGCACTGCTGTGTTCGGTTTGGGGGTAAGATAGCCGGTATAATTACTGGCATACGAGTAGATAGAGGCAATCCATGCATAGGCGATTTTTTGGTCACTATGATGTCCATGGGCCTCAGTTCTTGTTTCCATCCAGGTGGGCTGAGAGCTCAGTTGTCTACCTTCGTCACATAAAAAAATGACTAACTGTCGCGGTAACTGAAAACGATATTAAAACTAAGCAATTATATTTTAGCATTATGGAACGGAACCCTAAAAATGAAAAAGGAATGCATTAAACTTCCTACCAAAATTCGGCCCAACTCGATTTTCGTGTCAATCATACATCAAGTCACTCGCGCCGGAAACTTCCTGAGCCTTTTTGACATTTGACAGCAAAATCACAAATTCATTTATGAAAGTGGGTCATAGTAATTGTAATTAACAATTGTCGAATCGAGAACCTCCTTTTTTAGGGTTCCGTAGCCAAAATGGCAAAAACGGAACCCTTATAGATTCGTCATGTCCGTCTGTCCGTCTGTCCGTCTGTCACAGCCGATTTACTCGGAAACTATAAATGCTACAGTAACGAAATTTGGTAAGGATATGTGTTGTATAAACCGCTACAGAATTATGATACTAAATTGTTAAAAAAACCATTGCGGTGGGGGCCCTCCATACATGTAACTGAGGGATAGAATTTTTTTTAGTTGTATATAAGCGTGTGTGGTATTAATGGAAAGGTCTTTGAAAATTATATCAAGGTTTATAAATCTTATTTTTGTTTAAGCAAATCGTTTTCGAGATATCAGCTCTCAAAATCTGAAAAATGTGTCCCCCCCTCTATTTTTTAAACTACGCGTTATAAAATTCTAAATAAAATATATGTTATGCACATCAATAAACTCAATCAACGATTTTTAGTTTGATTAAATTATCTCCTATAGTTTTTGAGGTAGGTTGATTTAACTGTATTTTTTTAATAATAAATTGATAATGGTACGGAACCCTTCGCGCGCGAGTCCGACTCGCACTTGGCCGGTTTTTTTTAATATTATAACACAAAATGTTGGTCTCATTTAGTATCACAAACACTTGTTCCTCGGTCGTCTAAGGTGCATTTAGACCAAACGAGCATTCGCTCATTCTATCCCCCACTCTACGAAATCAACGAATTTCGACGAATCACGTTCTGTGTAACGAACGCATTTCGTAGAGCGGGGAATAGAATGAACGAATGCTCGCTTGGTCTAAATGCACCTTTGGTCGAGCCAAGTCAAGTCAAATGATTCTTTATTCAAATTGGATTGGCAACACACTCTTTTGAATAGTCTAATGATTTGTAAAGAAGTATAAGTTTCGAATTCTTGAAGCGTCGTATCAGGGTGAAGACACATTTATCATTTTGTCTATAGAAAATGTCAGTTTAGTATGGGACCGCGTCCAGCTTTCCGCACGCGTACGCATGCTTACACGCTTCATGCTAAACGGGAAATTTTATTAGACAAAATGCGTACGCATGCTGACAAATGTGTCTTCACCCTCACCGTCGATCAGTGTCGTCCGAATTGTTTTTTTTTTCTAGTGTTGCACACGTTTTCACTCTATTTTGTTATTGCATGTTGATTGTATTTTTGTGGTCACTTTTATTGCCTTTGTTTACCGTACACTCCGTTTTGTATATTTCCGTGTTGCTGCCATAAATAGAAAAAAAAAACATTTGCTTCTAACGACCTTAACAAAACGCTTGAAGTTATTAAATTTCCCCATGTTACACCATGTATATCTGTGGTATTAATAAGTAATTACGGAAGATAACCAATTTTAAAGTAATCAGCTACAACACACCTGTGCTTTGAAGTTGAACCAAACAGAGTTCTGTAATGCAGGAACTTCAGAACTCACGTAACTTGGGAACTTATTAACTTAGAAGCGTTCTATGTATGTTTGCAAGTTGTCAACAACGATCTTCGTTGGAGCTCATTCTATAATTAAATACATATTTTATATCGGTATCTATGTCCTGGCCTTATACCGCGAAAATCGAAATTCGGAAATTTCGAGGATTTTTCTCTGTTACTCAAACGCAGGCGTCACTAGAGCGAGAGAGACAAATCCTCGAAATTTACGAATGCGGTATGGCAGCTTGAGCTGGTCGTGTTATGACGGCAGTCAAGGTGCATTTAGACCAAACAAGCATTCGCTCATTCTATCCCCCGCTCTACGAAATTCGTTAATTACACAAAACGTGATTCGACTAAATTCGTTGATTTCGTAGAGTGGGGGATAGAATAAGCGAATGCTCGTTTGGTCTAAATGCACCTTAAGAATACATTTGTCAACTCTTTGCGCGGGTGTCGTAAGAGCCGACTAAGTGAAGTGTCACTGACCATTGTTTAATAGAAGATTGATGATTGGCAGCAGCGGCATCGTTTACTGCGATCGCCAATCCGCTTGTCTAGCGTGGCGATTATGGGTATTTGGGCCGATCAACTTTTCGATCGACTCTATTTTGCCCCGTAATGCAGGTGACAATTTCATCAAGTTTGCTAGAAAAATGCTTATAAATTGTACAATTGTACATGCGTTAGGCCTCACAGTTCACATCGATATATTAAGGTTCCAATGGTTTGTCATTGTAAATATGTGTATAGTATTAATTGACGTACATTTGTAAGTTCACGAATAGTAACGCAGCAGACAGAAAATATGTCAATCGAAAAGTTGATTGGCCCATTTACCTCCTAATGTTTATACGCATAGTTAATAGGAGAGGCCTACGACCACAAGTGGACTGATATAGGTTAATGATCTAACAACAAGAGCCCGAGAAGGAATTAATACAGTTGTAGTGCATAATGCAAATTGCAAATTAAATTAAAGCTTGTAATAACAATTACCTGTGCCTCTTAAGTTGAAAATTCAAAATGTGTATTGTCTTTAGTCTACGAGGAAGCCATTTTGGAGAAGGCATCCTATAAACAGCGAGTGTATGCTAATGCAGTCGGAAATTAGACCCGGAGGCGCTTTTATAACGGAATTTTAATGTTTTGAAAATAAGCAATATTTATAGAGAAGTTTAAAAAACTAGTGCGTGTCGGACCATGCTCAGTAAAGAGTTCTGTAGTTATTCAAAAACGGCTGGAGCATAATCAGCATTATGCTCGAGTTAGTTTTATTTTAAAGTACTATATAAGCCAAGTCATAATTAAATATACAGGAATCTAACTAATCTAACCTATATCTAAGATTGGTCCTTGTGGCATTGTACCGAGGATGCTGGCGGCATTTACTCGCTGTATCGCAATACTGGTGCGTTTTATGACGAAGTCGCCAGCTCCTCGGCCTTTTGTTACGTCAACAGAGATGTTTATAGCATGGATGAACATACTACCCACTTCGGCGTCCCTCAGGGCAGCGTACTAGGTCCGACTCTGTTCTTAACCTACATAAATGATCTTACCGACATACATATCACCAACGGTTCAGTTATCTCTTACGCGGATGATACTGCACTTCTTTTCTGCGGAGAAAACTGGGAAGAGGTGTATGCTTATGCTGAGCGAGGACTAACTAAAGTAATAAACTGGCTGCAAACTAACCTACTTACTTTAAACATCAAAAAAACAAAGTACGTTTCTTTTTCAATCCAAAAAAGTTTACAACCTGACCGATATAAACATACGCTAATAGCACATACGTGCGGAACTAATTTAAATAATGACTGTTCCTGTCTCCGCCTTAGCCATGTAACATCGACTAAATACTTAGGTGTCCAAATAGATCAATCTCTCTCCTGGGAATTACAAAATGACGTTACTGCTAATCGAATACGTAAAATGATTTGGTTATTTAAATATCTTAAGAATATAGCTGATAGAGAACTGCTAATATACATATATAAAACGCTACTACAATCTATAATACTTTACTGTCTACCTATATGGGGCGGTACGCATAAAACCAAACTTATTACCCTAGAAAGGGCTCAACGGTCTATCCTCAAAGTACTCTTAGGGAGAAACAAAAGACACAGCACTGTTGATGTATACCGAGAAGCTGATGTGCTGACTGTAAGGCAGCTATTTATTTTAAATTGTGTTCTTAAAACTCACAAAAATCTAAAAGTAAATAAAGAACTATTAAATAAGCGTAAAATTAATGTCGTAATAACACAGTTTAATAAAGCAAAAACTGCATTTGCTCGGAAACAATTCCATAATCTTTCTATCACATTATAACAAAGTTAATAGACTCACAAACATATATACTAAAGGCATTGGCGAATGTAAAATATTTCTTGAAACTTGGTTAAAAGGGAAAACCTATAGTGAAACTGAAGAATTATTGCTGTAACACACCTTTGTATATTAGATTATAAGTACATAGTTTAATGTTCGATATGCGGGTAGATTGAGTAGGACCTTCACATTTCCTTTAATACTACATAATAATGTATTGTATACTTTGTATTTGTCTAGTTTCATCGGGAAGGCCATACTCAACTTATCTGTAGTGACGAATAAAATATTATAATTAGGAATATAAGTATATATTATATAAATTTTTGGATAACTATATTTATTTCTAGCAAAATCTTTGTATGAAAGAGCGAATACCTCCTAACACAAGTTTTTAACTTAAAAGGAGGATTCAACACCTTATGTATCAATTTGTTGGAAATAAATGAATTTGAATTTGAATTTGAACCAGACGTTTCGCGATTTCAGCAGGTATTGGAGCTACACATAATCGATTCTGTTTAAGTTTTTGCCATAAAAATGATTACTATTCGCCATTTGTTTACAGCGCACATTATGGAAATGTTGCGTCCAATTCGTGCCGTTTAGTTTTTGGTCGGAATTAACATAAAAGCTTATATTAATACTGGTAATTGCAGTGCGGCTGCCACGTGTGGCAACCACAGACATATAGTAAAGCGATTCCCGAAAAGTTTGTACATTTGGATAACGTCTCCAATACCTATTGATAAAACTTGGTAAGCTGGCCGAGTCAAGTAAAGTCCATTTCAAATCCGAAGGCCCGATTCCACTTGACAAAGTCATTAGGCGTCAGCAATAGGATCAGTGATAACAAAAGATACCTGGCAATATCCTTTTGTAGCGTGATATTTTTTGGATACATCGGTGTATGACACGTGCCAATTTGTAGTAGACCAATTAAATGACAAATGTTTCGAGTGGCATCGGGCCTTCGTATTTGAAATGGACTATATGCTGAGCAAGTTCCGCCTTTTTTCCCAAAATGTTTGTAAGAAACATTTCTTTTTTGTTACCAAAAATGTATAAGGCTCTGGTAACAAAAAAGGAAACTTTCTTACAAACTTTCTGGGATATATTGGGAAATGTGAAGGATCTTGCTCAGCATCGTTGATTCTAGCAGCCTACCAATTTTTATCAACATCAAAGACGTAATTCAAAAGTACAATCTTCGTGAGAATTGCTCAAATATAGGATAAATAGATCATCATCATCATCAGCCTATGATAGGCCACTGCTGGACGTAGGCCTCTCCTATTAAAGGCGTATAGACGCATTAAGAGGTAAATGCCCATAATCGCCACGCAGGGCAAGCGGATTGGCGATCGCAGTAATGTGTCCACTATGATGCCGCATCATCAATCTTTTATCAAATAATGGTCAGTGACACTTCAATCCCTTAGTCGACTCTTACGACACTCGCAGGAGGAGTTGGGGTGGTGACAAATGTATTCTTACTGCCGTCACCACACGGCCAGATATATAGGTACGTATACCTAATTTTGCACCTAAATTAATTGGATCAAGGTGAAGAAATGTGTACTTATTTATAAACTCAACTGTACAATTTATTTATAGTTGTAATCTGTAATTTATTCAAAAATTTATCGTAGTAAAGTGGGGATATATTTTTTTTAATAATAAGGAAGGTCTTTCAAAAATAATAAGGGGTCCTAAAATAAAGTTTTGTCTCAATACGGAGATAACCGCTCCAGAAAAAAAATGTGTCCTCTAACTTTTGATCCATGGGTCCAATTATATAATACTTTAAAATAAAACTATTTCGAGCATAATGCTGATTATGCTCCAGTTGTTTTTGAATAACTACACAGAACCCTTTACTGAGCATGTCCATACATTTATAGAATGCTTCACCAGCCAGAAAATTGTATTGGAATAAAAATGTAGTTACTAGCAGTAATAGGGCAGAGCCCCACTCACTTGGTGAGGTATAATTTATGTTCATACAATATTATTTTGTTGTAAAAGTGCGATGTGCCATAGACCAGACGGTACAAAAAATACGAGCTTATGTTACACTTCGTAATTTCTTCTTTACTGCCCTTGACACGCAATGTACTTACTCGTGCAGTCCGCATCAAACACTTTGTTGTAGCCAAAGTAGTTGCCCAATAATTCGGTACACCATAATATAGGATATTTATCATCACATCATCAACCTATGTTAGTCCACTGCTGGACAAAGGTCTCTTCTATTAGTCCTATTACCTATGCGTATTAGGAGGTAAATGCCCTTAATCGCCACGCTAAGCAAACGGGTTTCGATCGCAGAGTCCACTATGATGACGCTTTTACCCGTCATCAATTTTCGATAACTATATGATCAATGACACTTAAAATCCCTTAGTCAATTCTCACGACACCTATGGGAAGAGTTGGGGCGGTGACATATGTATTCTTACTGCCGTCACCACACGGCTGAATATTTAGTAGTGTGTATCAAACTATAGGCCACTTGTACTGCTGGGGCATTCCACGAGAATGTCGCTTACGTGACGCTTATACTATCTAGTTATGGCAGCTAAATAAATCCTCTAAGTTAGAAAAAACTGTGTGAACGTATAAGTTAAGTCCCGAAATATTACCACACTAGAACTCGGGTTCCTATCATATCACGTAAGCGACATTCTCGTGGAATACTCCTGCTGTGATATCTATTAAGTTATATATCTGTCGATTTTGTGGCATCTGTAGCGGCTGGTGGCAATTCGTTTTATTAATGAAACCGATAAAACCGGTAAAAGTCAAATACAAATAATCGCACGTGGGGACGATTTCGGGCCATTTGCTGCAATTTGGGTGAGAGCGTTGGTTATTTAGTGCAGATGGTGTTACGTTTTTGAAAAAATCATTTAGTTTTGACGAATCTTTATTTTTTTATATAAGTTGTATAATTCCTAAAAATATACATAATAGTATATTAAGTAATTTTCTATTGGATTAAGTTGTTGTATTTATCAATTGTAGTTTATCAACTATCTAGTTAGCCTAATATTTGTAAC
This sequence comes from Thaumatotibia leucotreta, assembly GCA_025490895.1. NCBI lineage: Eukaryota > Metazoa > Arthropoda > Insecta > Lepidoptera > Tortricidae > Thaumatotibia > Thaumatotibia leucotreta. The sequence goes on from JALPQI010013924.1 coordinate 28,837, forward strand.
AAAAAATGAATTATTTAAATTGTGGATTAATTAAATAAGTATTTTCTATTTATCCGTCAGTTTATATGAAATGTCATTTCGAAATGAGTATTCACTTATATAATTTACTAGCGACCCGCCCCGGCTTCGTACGAGTACTATACCTACATAAAAACCTTCCTCTTGAATTACTCTACCTATTAAAAAAATCTCATCAAAATCCGTTGCGTAGTTTTAAAGATTTAAGCGTACAAAGGGACATAGGGACAGAAAAAGAGACTTCATTGTATACTATGTAGTGAAGTGATGTAGTGATAATTTGATATCGGTAGAAAGTCCCTGGAGAGGGCTATGCTAGGATTTTCTCTGCGAGATCGGATTAGAAATGAGACCATCCGCAGCAGAACCAAAATAACCGATATAGCTCTCCGAATAGCTAAACTGAAGTGGTAGTGGGCGGGGCACATTGCGCGTAGAACCGATGGCCGTTGGGCGGAAAGGTTCTTGAGTGGCGGCCACGTACCGGAAGGCGCAGCATGGGTAGGCCCCCCACAAGGTGGACTGATGACCTGGTGAAGTTTGCAGGAGTCCGCTGAATGCGTGTGGCACATCAGGCCCAGTCATTGTGGCAATCTTTGGGGGAGACCTATATTCAGCAGTGGACGTCTTTTGGCTGATATGATGATGATTATGAGGAAGTCCCTAGTTAATAATAGCTATTAAAAGTCACCGCGACTTCTAAGTCTAGTGATAATCGTGAAAATTTAAATCAATATGTCTTAATATACCATTGTCTAAAACTATAGTACTTAGTTCGCAAGGTAAGTTCTCCGACAACTTATAACAAGGTATTCCCCAACTAAGTTGCACAATGAGCAACTACGTAATGTATGTACTCGTATGAAGGTGTACGTCAGGAACTAATTAATTATTGATATTTGCTAGCGCGATGCCTCATTCTCATCATTATGTACCGGCATTTGATATTCTTAAGGTCTGAATTATTTTGATTAAGGCCACAGCACCAATCGGCTATGTAAAATTTTCTGAAGGGCTGAATATTATATATTTCCCTGATAGCCGTCGTCTTAAGGTTCAAGAACATGCGGCATTCTTATTTTTATGTCCTGTAATTTGTTAACAATATTTTTTTAAGTGAGTGAGATAACATTTGTGCAGTTTTATGGATGAACAGAGATATGAGAGAACCTAATGCTTTCGTCCGCAACAAGTACAATGAAACATAAAAAAATATTGCATAACCAGCGGCGTGACTCAGGCGACCGTAACCATGGTAATAAGGTAAGTAATAACAGACAGAAAAAAAATGGTTCACCCAGTTACTTTAATAATAAAATTATTGATAATTATTAGTATAAACGAAGAAATAAACCTACAAACGTGTTTGACAATATGTCAGAAAGTCAGCCAATTGCACTTTTCAGCATTTTCATATACACCGTATTTTCCCATTGACTGTACTTAGGTCACCTAGGTGACAGAGCTTAGCTCTCTAGATCGAAACCATTGTTGTTACAAATCGTCGGAGATAGTGCAATACCGCGTAACTAACACATGCAGATAAAGATTAGATTCCATAGAAGTATGTTTGAAATAAGAATCTTATTGACATGTGTTAGATACGCGGTATTGCACTACCGACCGACAAATGACATGTAATATTACAAATTTTATGAATACTTACTTACTTACTTACTCCCCTAGCTCAGCGACCCAAAATGAGTCTTGGCCTCCGACACCAGAATGCGCCATTTTCCTCGGTCTTGCGCCAACTCTCGCCAGTTGGTAACTTGGAGCTCGCGCAGATCCTTGTCGACCAAGTCACCCCAACGGTATCTAGGGCGACCAATAGGGCGTCGGCATCGCGGGTAACCGAGGTATGCTTGTTTGACCCTGCGATCCTCCTCCATCCTCTCAAGGTGACCCAACCAACGGAGTCTGTGGGATTTTGTCCCTCCCTTGATGTTAGGCTCATCCACCATATTGAAGATATGGTGGTGGAAATTTTATGAATAAAGAGTATGAATATGCCTAGCGGTGGACGTCAATCTGCTGTTACTGATGACGTTGAAAATAATGTGTCATTAACTCATAGATTATTCGTATTTTATTCTACATAAGCAATAAAGTGCCCAAGCGGGGTCTTATGGATTTCTTGAATACATTTTTTATATTTTCTGTGGACGTTACTTGAGTTTATATAGGTGATTTCTTAACGTTTCTGAATGTGGCCCTGGGGACGCTTACATCATGTCTAGAACAACTAACACTATGGTAAGTATTTTAATAGTAGCTAAGTATTATTTACCTAACAACGTCGATGTTGTCGTAGTCTTACTGATAGTAAGCTGTAATCGGTGTTTCTATGCGATTTTTTACGCCTTTTATATTGTTCATTACCATCACCACTTTATTTTCGGTTTTATAAAAGCAAACGAGACTATTATGCCAGAATAGCAGACAAACATGCGTCTGCTTCATGATAACTGAAAACGACTCCACTATTATATACGCAGTTCGTCAATAATTTGGGAATGGTAATGACTTGATTTGTGCAACGGAATAATCGCATAGAACTACCCTAATTTATAAAGTTATGATAAAGTTTCACCTGTTTAGCACATGATTAGTGCGACAGTTTGTCGCCGCGAGATAGGCTATCCATATCCATCCCTCTTTTATTCATATAGTTAGTAAAAGATGAAAATCTAACTCGCGGCGACATACTAACATCCCAATCATGTGCTATAAGCAGTTCGGGTATTGTCAGCCGGAAAAACAAAATTTGTCCACTCGGTGGTCAAAAGCTACCACGCCGACAGCCGCCAGCTACAATTTGCCGTGTTTTCTACTGCCGAGGGTTATTGGACTGAGTGTACCACACAGAATTAGATTTGGATAGAAGAAACTTCATTCATTTGTATGGCGGCCGAGCGTGTCAGATTTTGTACTGAAGTTGTTACTTGCCTATGAATTTAAATATGTCTTATGCCCTGGAGTATTCATATTTTTTGTGTTGTTGCAATTAATATTACTTAAGGAGGCATTAATAATGTTTTTGTTCATTTCAACTGACAAAATTTGACGCCCGAAAGCTGCAAACTGCGATTAAAGACGGACAACTGATTTTACTGAGTTCATTTGACACGCTAAGTAGATACGTTTGCTTGATCTATGGTATATATGACATCTGTGGTTTGATAGATATAGACATGATATAGATCATGCCTCATGACATCTGTGGTGTACCACATAATTTGTATGACTAACTTTCGTAACACAATTGACGCCATCGTGATTTTTGGTTTGAGTAAAATCTTAACTATGTACCAATTTTTTGTCATCGACCCTTCATCATCATCATGACGCATGAGGTAAATGCCCATATGCCACGCCACAATCGCCACGCTGGGCAAGCGGACTGGGCAGTAATGTGTCCACTATGATGACGCTGAGCTGGAGCATTCCACGGGCTGTCCCATACAAACGCGTGTATATTCCGATAATTTGAGTTATCTCCCGAGGTATTCGTTATTATACAAGATTATTTTTTCACCAGTACAAATACTCTAGGGGGTGTATATAAGTCA